>PVIH01016365.1:0-45884 GCA_004025045.1 Sigmodon hispidus
AAAGGCACCTGAAAAAGTGCTCATCATCTTTAGCCATCAGAGAAATGCAAATCAATACAACTTTGAGATACCACCTAACACCTGTTAGATTGGCTAAGATAAAAGGCACAGATGACAGCCTATGTTGGAGAGGATGCAGAGCAAGGGGAACACTCCTCCTTTGTTGCTGGGAGTGTAAGCTTGTTCAGCTGCTTTGGAATGCAATATGGCGGTTTCTCAGAAAATTAAGAATCAGTCTCCCCAAGGACCCAGCAATACCACTTCTGGGTGTATACCCTAAAGAAGCACATTCACATACCAAAGGTATTAGCTCAACTATGTTCATAGCAGCATTATTTGTAATAGCAAGAACCTGGAAACAACCTAGATGTCCCTCTACTGAGGAATGGATTAACAAACTGTGGTACATCTACACAATTGAATACTACTCAGCAGTAAGAAAAAACGATATCCAAAAATTCGCAAGCAAATGGAGGGATTTGGAGAATATCCTCCTGAGCGAGTTATCACAATCTCAGAGAGAAGCAGGGGATGTACTCACTCACCAGTGGGTTCTAAACAAACAAACAAGAAAAAAGAAAGCCAAACATACCCAAGCGACAAACCACAACCACTGAACAGCTTGGGATCAGAAACACCGTGGACTGATCCTTCGAACCCCACTCCAACTATAGGAATACCAGACTCATTCTTGAGGGAGGTTGGTCAAAACTGGATTTGGTCAGGAGTGGTGACTGATCCAAACATTATTGGATCAGTGGGACCATAGGATTGTCTCCTCCCTGCCCAGCGAAGGGATGGGGAGTTGCAAAGAAGAGAAATGTCAAGATGTGTTGGGAGGGGGAAGGGACCTTGAATGAGGATATACAGGGATGGGAAAAAAAATTCAGAGGGAAAGCTGAACACATAGTAAATATATGTGTAGCAATCTTATTTGCATTACCACCCTTGCTATGCCATGCTTATGATTCTTATCCTGTTCATAGTTATTATTAACTTTTCCTCATTTTAAATTCATGTTACTTTTTTTTGTTAAATACAAAATAAAGAAGAAAAAAAAGAAAAGAAAAATAGATATTCTTGAACTTTAAAAGAGATAAATATCAGAATACTTATAAAAACTTTGTTGTTTAGTTCCCAACTCTCTCTACTACAAAAGTTTCCAAATAATAAAGACTTTATTTTAAAATGGAGAACTTGTTTACTAGATGGACTGTAGAACATTCTCCAAATTTTTTCATTCATGAATTTTTCAAGTATAGTATCTGTAGACCTTCTAGAAGAATATGATTGACACGGCGTCAGGGAAATAGACTCTTAGGTTTATACTGCTGCATATATTGACCATGGTTGATTGATTTATTACTAACAGGGCCATTTGGATGATTTCCAAATAAAATCTTCAATATATATATTGGCTAGATAAATATTCAAATTGTTACCTAAAATATCTGAGAATGACTGCCTTAAAGAAACCTACATTTAAATTCTGATATATAATTCAACAGATTTAGTAAATATTATCATGTACCAGGAACCATCTTAGTTTCTGTAGCTGAGCTGAGCATTCTCTCCCTGTATTCTATAACTATAGAAAATGCAGAAAGACCAATGAATAACTATTATAATACACTACAGCATTCCATGGGTATAGCAAGGAAGGGGTAAGATAATGTACTTTAAAGGGATAGAAAAAATGCAAAATTTGATGGAACCCTGGTGGGTTGAAGTGGAGAGTTGGTAATAAAAAGCAGTCTATGTAGACAAAAAAAAATCAAAAACCATTTCAGTAGGTATCTTCTTATTTCTAGAATAAAATTGTTATGCCCACTCAAACAGGAATATAAACTTTTATCAAGGCTAAGTGTCATATATTGAGGGGGACTTTTATTTCTTTTCTGGCACTTTTTAGAAAACTAACCTGTCTGCTTTCAGAAATCAAATTTGACATTCTGCTTGCTGGATGGTGCTTGAGAGGGCACTGCTGCCTGCAGTGTGTGATTGGATGGCATCAGCTCAACCTGGGAACCAGAACTCAGTGATGAAGGAAAGAGCAGAATAAATTAAACAGATGTTTTACTGACTTCAGATCTGCTCCATGCAGAAGGGAGATGTTGTTTGCTTCAAATTATTTAAGTACCAGCATTTGTCACTCCTGTAATTCACTTACCACCACCAGCTATGCAATTACTTTAACTGCAAGCCACTTACATCTTAGTCAGTTCTACAGTCTAAAAATATGTCTGCTATTATTTGAAGAGCCAAGACTGAAACTGTCACTTGGGACGATTCCAAACTTTGCTAATTGTGCACTTCAAGTAAAGGGATATTTGAATTATTTTCCTTTTGTATTTTAAGAGAAATGATAACTCATGTCAGGCTTTTCATTTTAATTAAAATTTTTACTATATTTTTTAAAGAAAGGGAATTGAGAATTAGTTCATATGAAAGCATACATAGTTTATTCTACTATTGGTCTTTTACTTAGAATTTTAACTTATTTATGCAAGTGCAGTTATTATTGATGTCCATGAATTTGATCAGCATCCACTTGTATTGTAATGCTATTGATCCAGAATTGCATTGATTGCCATATCATTTGAAAAACTGAGAAAAAGGAAACCTAACAGTCATTCAAATTGAGTTCACGTGATTGGTACTTGGGGTAGACTGAAATATAAACCTAGTAATAATTAATTTGGTTCATTAAATATATATACATATATGGGATATATAATATATATGGGATACAAAAGAGTGTAGAAAAACATATATTATGGGAAAAAAAGAGAATAAATTTGGACAAATCTTACCTGAAAATTTTGGAAGAAGGCTTTTATGTTCACTTGAAAGTGATATGCATGGGTTCACATGACTTTTTGTTGTTGTTGTTCTGGGACAATGTTTTATTATATAACCTTGGGTGTTCTCAAACTCATTATGAATACTAGGTTGATGAAAAATTCACATCAACCTTCTTTCCTCTTCTTTGGAGCACCTAGGATTATAGGCACAGATTACCAAGCCTAGTTTTGTTAACTAAGATGAAAGACCTAAGATTCTTTGTCTTGTTGGGTTGTTTTCCAAGGTAACTAAATCGTAGCGTGTGCTTTCTTTGCTGTTTATATCACAAATGGTCTCTGTTTTCTCTGAAACTGATGGTGGGTATGCATATTCATTGCCTTCAGTGGAAGGACCCATGGTTAACTTAGGGAAGATTAGCAAAGCAGAGGCTAAAAAATGCAAATACTAGTTCAATATCTGGCTTCACCTGCCATTTCACTTCCTACAAAACTTGGGATATTTTCTACCTCAAAGGAACTTTACATTCTGTTATGTTTGGTCTTCCTGGCCCTAATGGCATGCCAGCTCTTTTCTGTACATCAGGTTTCACTCTTTATGCAAATGTTCCCTGATTTCAAAAGGATCAAAGTTCACTTTCTGTGACCTAGTAGATTCAGATATTTTTCTTTGAATTAGTACCATAATACATGTACTAGTATTTTGCTAAGCCTTCCTCAGATCCTGACACAGAAATTAGACCAGTTTTAACTTAAATATGTTGGCATTAGATGACTTTTAAACCTCTCTTTTTAAAACCCTTCTAATGGACATTAAGAACATGTACCTCTTCTCCTAGACACAAGAATTCACATTGCTTTTGTGTCTTCCACCATGGTACAATACTAGGCAAAGAGCAGACTGTCAGCAAATGTACCAAAATAATTTTGTTAATGAGTGCACTGGTTTATATTAAAGTGACCTGTGAAATTAAAACTTCAGTATAGATTTGATATTTTACATGAACTACTCTAATTTGTGCCCAAACTGCAACACTTTGTAGCCTCATTAGTCATACAAATTTTAAAAAAGTAATAGGATAACATCTTACAACTATTAAATTAACAAATTTAAACCCTAACACCAAATGTAAGTATTTGTAAAAGGCTACATACTCATATAATGCTGCTTGCTGAACAAATTGCATTAGTCCATTTAAAAAGCAATATAGCAAAATGTACCAAGAGTCATAAAAATGACCTGGCAGTCGCACTCTTGTGGATTTATCCTAAGGAAATAATTGAAGAGAAAGAAAAAGCCATATCCGCAAAGATGCTCACTGAACCATTATCTATAACAGCAACTACTCAGACAATAATGGAAAATGTCCAGCACTTGTGAACAGGCTAAGTGCCTTCTAGTGCATCAACCTAATAGAACCACTGGCTTCCTATCAAAACACACTTCCTAAAAAAAGATGGTCATGAAAGTGAAGGAGGATCTCATGATTTTCAAGAAATGGTGAAGAAGGAAAAAGAGAAGTAAGTACTTGTTCTGCACTGAAATGTATCACCCACCTAGATTTCATGTATTTAGGGTCTTAACCCCTATTATCTCAGATTGTAGTTGTATTTAAAGATAAGATATTTAAAGGAATAAAGAAAATAAGCGAAGACCTCACAGGTGTGTTCTAATCTAATCAAATTGTTGTACTCATGAGGGAAAGAATTTAGATAGATACTAGACACATCTCAGCACCCAAGAGAAACCATGAAGATGCAGCCATGTGCAAAGCAAGGAAAGTGATATTGGAAAGAACCAGCACTGCCAACATCTTTATCTCAGAATTTCAGCCTTCAGAACCATAAGAAAATAATGCTTTGTTTCCTAAGCAGTCTAACATATGCTCTTTTGTTATAGGACCTCCAGCAAACAAGTAAAAGCCAAGTTGAAATGCTGAGTGTGCACTATTGTAAGGAGAGCATTATTCATTCAGACAAAGATCATATTCACCAATGTAATACAAGGATAAAAAGTCAATGTACACAAGAAAAATTAAAAAGAAAAGTGTTTTGAAATGATATAATTGATCCCTTTATTTTCTGAAATGTTGTGATAGCTAAAATCTTACCTGATAGAAAACTCTTCATCAAAGTAAGTTGTGTTGAAATACCATTTGTGTGAAGGCATGAATATTACTTGCCTAGCTCTCTAAATCAGAGGGAAAAAAAACTGTGTTATAGGTTTTATTGTAGAAACACACATAACAAACTGACCATAGCACATAAAACTATGAACTTCAATAAATGTATCCTTTTTCTCCTGCCTTGCATAGGTTTAATAGTTCTATACCTGATGTATTTGTGGTTGTTACTAGTGTAGTTATTTGTGAGTGCTGATCTATTGAAAGACTAAAAGCATAGCAAATTAGCTTGGAATTTTGTGCTTAATAGCTTTTTTTCATTGAAGAATGAATTATTTATAGCTGGAAATAGTTGAAAATTTATACTGTTGAATCAGAGCTCCACAGCTGGGCCCCTATCACTGATGTGTAATACTTTCATCCATACTAGGAGCACCCTGCCTGGCTCTCTACTTCTTTAAACTTTGTATTCCAGCATCTGCAGTCTCTAGTTTATCTACCTGTAGACCTAGCCATTTCAAATAAATTCTGACTTCAATCAGAAGGTAAATAGCACTGGGATATTTAGGCAAAGTAGATCATTATGATTCTATCTCTAAGCTACTGTTGTACCCCACTCTCATAATTATGTCTTTGCTTTATTTGTACTTAGAGCTATATATTAATCATGAATCAAATATTCCAATACTTTCAGAGATCCTTGTTCTTCATTGTTTCTAGAACAATATTGAGTGTCTCATCTAAAATCTGATACTCGTACAAGCAGCAATCATATACTACCTAGTTTTCCCAAGTCTAGAGCTGTCCTAAACACACTCAAACTGTCACCACCGAATTAATCTCTACTAGAAAAATTTAAATTTCTCTTGCATTTGAATACAAATCGATTAGAAGTCAACTTTCAAAGCCTTCTAGAACCTGACTCCTGTTTGCTTGCCTACTTTTTTTTTTAAATTATTATTTCCTCTTGATCCAGTATTGGTCAATTTCTGAGCATTTTATGGATCCACTATGTTACTTCAAGACTTGGTGTTTGTGCCCATTCATGTTTGATGAATGCCTACAATCTAAATGCTACTGAAATTTTCTATAATAAGCACATAGGGCTTTTCTTACAGTATATCCTCACCAATACACAACCACACAGTCTCCAGAGTTAATTTCTCTCTCTCTTCTCTCCCTGTCTTCTTATTATGTATCTTGCATTTGTCTAAAATTCTGTTTTTGTTACTTATGTCTTTCTAGCCACTTTCCCTCAACTAGCCTATGAGTTCTTGGAAAGCAATGACCCATAATAATCATGATTTGAATATATTCATTATTATGGCTTTTAATATTTGTACTCAAAATGTTTCACACATAATAGGTGCTTTATTACCATTGATCAGAACTCAATTGACCTTTTAAATTACCTAAATTCGATCCAAATTCTTCCACTCACTCATTTGCCTCCTGATTCCCATGCATGTTTCTTCATCTTCATAAATTTCATGTATTTTACACAGACAGAATCATTTTTCATGTCTCATACTGCACAATTTGTCTCTTTGTACATCTATTTTGGTGACTATTCTTTAAGTACCATTGTAATTAACTGAGGACCTATAATTTTATAGAATATCACATTTCAGTCTTTACATGTAACTGTTGCTGTCACATAGTAGACACTCAGCAGTTGGTTGTTGAGCTAATAGTTGGACATAATTGCAGGCACAGTATGTTTTGCAATGTTTTTGAAACTTTCTTCCATTAAAACAAAAATAAAAATGTTTCTTTTATACCATATGGACTGGAAACAACACATGACCCTAATTTCAAAATATAGTTTTTTTCCTATCATCTTTTGTTCAGATATTTTAAAACATTTTAACATTTCAATATTGGACAATTCTCATGGTATACCAACCAACAGTGAAGGAGTATAAATATTCTCTCAGATTTGAAAAATGATTTCTCTGAATACATATTTGTGTTCTGTAGATCCAACATGAAATCATAAAATTTATGTTAATAACATACTTAACAAGAAGTCCTTTGGAATAAAAGAAAGCATGAATAGAAAGTCATTGATCTATCTTGTTGTTGTAACACAGCAACAAAGGTATAGAGGTTTTGTCTTTCTAGATGTAAGGACAATACAACTAGCATATGAACCTTAAATTCGGAAATTAAAAAAATGAAAACAAAGAAACATTAAATGTAGTTTTTATTATCACTCAACTCAGTGCAAAACTCAGGATTCATAGTCAATTCTCATAGCCTTTCCATTTTAGATTTTATTACTATTATTATTATTATTATCATCATCATTACTGTTTTTGTTTGTTGTGGATTTTTAGAGATAGGCTTTACTATATACATCTGGCTGTCCTGGAACTTACTATGTACATCAGGCTAACCTCTTCCTCCCGAGTGCTGGGATTAAAGGCATGTACCACAATGTTCTGCTTTCCATTCCATATTTAAATTCATGAGATAAAGAACTTGTTCACTTTGCTTCTTGTGCTCACCCCTAGGTTAATAATTATGGCTATGGAATCATGATCCCATTATATGAACAAAACCACTGTTACCTAATAATGTATATACACTGAGACACTGCTCTGAGAAAGAATTGTAAACTTGAGTGCCAGTTTATAGTAAAAAGTGTGTCTTATAGGATAAGAGCAGTTAAGAGACTAGTCAATCAGCACTTGACAAGTAGAAGCAGAAGGATGAAGAGTCAAAATTCAGTCTTTGACACCTAAGAAATTCAAGGCTGGCCTGAATTACATGAAAAACTATCTCAAAAATGCCAGAATGAATAAATAAGTAGATTAGAAAGATTTCTCTAACAGGAATAATTGAAACTTGACTCTTTATTTGCTACTTCATAACTTAACTTTATATCAATTTGTTCAACTTTCTGTCTGGTAAGAATTTTGACAGAAAGTGATTATTATTTTCGAGGGATCTAGAAATGAAACGCAATTTTGTTATAAAATTGATATTTTTATATTAACAGCCCTTAAATTCTCATTGTTCACATTTTAATTAACTCTTTCAGAGTTAATGCTACAAAATTTTTGCGTACCTAGTTGTAACCTCTGATGAAATACACATATATGAGCACAATCTTTCTCTTTTCATTGTAGTGGGATCAGGCCCTATTTACCTTGACCTAGAGGTGTGACTTTTAGGTTATGCAGAACCATGTACGGGCCAGGCAATTCTAAAACCTGGGGCAAGGCATATATCCTTCCTGTTTGTTCATTGAGCTCATGTAGGGAGGATCTGACCCCATCTGCCTAGTGGAACAGTTCAACTTTCCAGGAATTGCCTGAAAGTCTAACCTTTCCACACCCTCATCCCTCCCATTGGACTTCTTACCCCAAAAGCCCAATCCATTTCCCAAAATCACCCATTCCCCCAACCGCAGCTGCTACCTGAGACATAACCTCTAGAGAGCCCCAGTAGAAGAAGTGGGTTACCCTCCTTGCAGTTGGCCAGTCAGGTAAGTTCAGACATTCCCTGGTCTGGAGAACAGGACAGGAAATATGATCTCAAACCCATCTCAGCTCCAGCTGCAGGCAAGCAAGAAGGACCCCTGCCTGCAAACCTAACTATCTACACTCCAATACCTCCTCATCCAACCTCTTAGCCCATAAGCTTCAATCAATTTCCCAAAATCACCCAATCCTCTAACCTGAACTGCTGCCTGAGACACAGCCTCTGGATCGCCCCAGCAGAAGAGCTGCTTCCTGAGACACAGCTTTAGCTTTTAATGCATGCATGTATCTATTTAAATTATTTTGCATGTGAGTATAGGTTTTAAAGTTAGAATGGATACCTCGAAAAGGGGAAGTGGTTTAAAGAACAGTGGGAAGGGCCAAGTATGACATAAAAACTGAAAGGAGACTTGTCCCAGGTACTACATGAGGAGATGGTGAAGATGGGAAGAGAGGAGAATCAACAAAAAAATAAATTAAGTTTGAAATGCTGTAGTGGAACTGGGCATAAACTCTAAAGATGCACATTTGCACTCCAAAGGCATTACTTCAACTATGTTCATGGCAGCATTATTCGTAATAGCAAGAACCTAGAAACAACCTAGATGCCCATCAACTGAAGAATGGATTAACAAACTGTGGTACATCTACACAATGGAGTAGTACTCAGCAGTAAGACAAAATGATATCCTAAAATTTGCAGGCAATTGGATGGATTTGGAGAATATCCTCCTGAGTGAGGTATCACAAACCCAGGAATAAAAGCAGGGGATGTACTCACTCATTAGTGTACTTTAAACAAAAAGCAAAAAGCAAAGCATGACCAAACTGAAAAGCACAACTACTGAACAGCTTGGGATCTGAAACAACTTGGACTGGCACCTTGGAGCCTACTCCCTCCAGAGGAACACCTGACCCAGTCTTGATGTTGGGGTGAGGAAAGGAGATCTGCTGGGAGTGGATGCTGAACTAACTAAGTAAGCCACATTGGGACCATGGGACCTCCTGCCCTTGCTGCGGAGGTGATGAGGAGATGGGGAGAAGAGAGAGTGACTGGGAAGGGTGGGAAGTGGAAGGGAGTTTGAACAAGGGGATACATGGATAAAAAATATGACTTTATTCATAATAAAAAAGAAATCATACACTCCTACTTAGGAGAAATAAAAATGAATTTGAAATGAAATGAAATGCTGTAGTGATGTCTAATACTTTGTATTCTAATATAAAAAGTAAAGAAACAAAAGAAAAAAGGGAGAAAAATTAGACTGCGAATTACATGCGTGAGATATTGTTTTATCTTTAAATTGTGAAAGATTAGAGACATTTATGAGTTTTTTGGCATGAGAAATTTCTTTTTTTTTCTTCATTATTTATTTTGTATTTATCAAAAAAACAGTAAAATGAATTCAAAATACTGAAAAGTTAACAATAACTATAAAGAAGATAAAAATAATAAGCATGACTTATCAAGGGTGATAATACAAATAAGATTGCTACACATATATTTACTATGTGTTCAGCTTTCCCTCTGAATTTTTTTCCCCATCGCTGTATATCCTTATTCAAGGTCCCTTCCCCATTCTACCACATCAGGTCATTTTTCTTCTCCACAACTCCCCATTCCCTCCCTGGGCAGGGAGCAGACAGTCCTATGGTCCCACTAACCCAATAATGCTTGGATCAGTCTCCACTCCTGGCCAAAACCAGTTTTGTCCTCCCTCCCTCAAGAGTGAGTCAAGTGTTCCTATAGTTGGAGTGGGCGTCGAAGGGTCAGTCCAGGATGTTTCTGATTCCAAGCTGTTCAGTGGTTGTAGTTTGCCTTTTGGGCATGCTTGGCTTTTTTTCTTGTTTGTTTGTTTAGAGACCACAAATGAGTGAATACATCCCCTGCTTATCTTTCTGAGATTGTGATACCTCGCTCAGGAAGATATTCTCCAAATCCATCCATTTGTCTGCGAATTTTAGGATATCATTTTTTCTTACTGCTGAGTAGTATTTGATTGTGTACATGTACCACAGTTTATTAATCCATTCTTCAGCTGAGGGCCATCTAGGTTGTTTCCAGGTTCTTGCTATTACAAATAATGCTGCTATGAACATAGTTGAGCTAATACCTTTGGAGTGTGAATGTGCCTCTTTAGGGTATACACACAGAAGTGGTATTGCTAGGTCCTTGGGGAGATTGATTCTCCATTTTCTGAGAAACTGTCATATTGCATTCCAAAGTGGCTGAACAAGCTTACATGCCCACCAACAATGGAGGAGTGTTCCCCTTGCTCTGCATCCTCTCCAACATAGGCTGTCATCTGTGTCTTTTATCTTAGCCAATCTAACAGGTGTTAGGTGGTATCTCAAAGTTGTTTTGATTTGCATTTCCCTGATGGCTAAAGATGAAGAGCTCTTTTTCATGTGCCTTTCAGCCATTCGTAGTTCCTCTGCTAAGAATTCCCTTTTTAGATCTATACTCCATTTTTGATTGGGTTATTCAAGGTTTTGGACTCTAGATTCTTGAGCTCTTTATATATCTTAGAGATCAGTCCTCTATCACTTGTAGGGTTGGTAAAAATCTTTTTCCTTTGTGTAGGCTGTCTTTTTGTGCGATTGACAGTGTCCTTGGCTTTGCAGAAGCTTCCTAGCTTCAGGAGATCTCACTTATTGATTGTTGGTCATAGGGTCTGTGCCACTGGTGTTATATTTAGGAAGTGGTTGCCTGTGCCAATTTGTAGAAGTGTATTTTCCCACTTTCTTTTCTATCAAGTTCAAAGTGGCTAGCTTTATGTTGAGGTATTTGATCCACTTGGATTTGAGTATTGTGCAGGGTGACAGGCTCGGATCTTTTTGCATTTTTCTACACACTTCCATCCAGCTATGCCAACACCATTTGTTAAATATACTATGTTTTTTTCCATTGAATGTTTTGAGCCTCTTTGTCAAAGATCAGGTGTTCATAGGTTTTTGGGTTAATGTCTGGATCCTCAATTCTATTCCATTGGTCCACAAGTCTGTTTTTATGCCAGTACCAGGCTGTTTTTATTACTGTAGCTCTATAGTATAACTTGAAGTCAGAGATGATGATACCTCCTGAGGTTCTTTTGTTGAGTAAAATTGTTTTGGCAATCCTGGCTTTCCTGTTATTCCAAATGAAATTGAGTATTGTTCTTTCAAGGTCCAAAAAATATTGTGTTGGGATTTTGATGGGCTGTGCATTGAATCTGTAGATTGCCTTTGGTAGAATTGCCATTTTTATTATGTAGGTCCTACCAATTCAGGAACATGGGAGAGCTTTCCATTTTCTGATATCCTCTTCAATTTCTTTCTTCAGTGATTTAAAATTTTTGTCAAAGAGGTCTGTTACTTCTTTGGTTATAATTACTCCAAGGTATTTAATACTATTTGCAGCAATTATGAAGGGTAATGTTTCCCTTATTTCTTTTTCAGCTCTTCTATCTTTAGTGTATAGAAGGGCTACTGATATCTTTGAGTTATTCTTGTATCCTCAACATTGCTGAAGGTATTTATCAGCTGTAGCATTTCCTTGGAAGAATTTTGTGCGTCACTTATGTATACAATCATATCATCTGCAAATCAAAATCTTCAGACTTCTTTTTCAGTAGGTATTTTCCTATGTGAATAAGATGGTGTCAAATGGAAAACATTTGTTCATTCAAAAGAATTACATGTTAATGCCTGAAGGAGAATTAAAGAAGAAATTTGCCAGACAGATTTTGGGGAATTACTCCATGGAGACCCATTGAGCTGTCCTTGCCAAGGCAAAAGAAAGGTAATTTGCTATGACTAATTGAGAAACATAAAGAACATTAATATGAAAAATGAAAGTATAATCCATGATATAACATGCAGTGAAACCATTCACATAATTGATTACTCCTCATGGTGTCATGTTTCTTTCTCCATTGTAAGAATCTCTTTTCTATCTCCAGTGTCTTTTAAAAGCCTAATAAAGTGACACCCCTGGAAAGGTCACAGACTCAGCTACTTCTGTTCTAGTTGTCTGGGGAATTATGTTAGGATGCTTATAATTTAGAAAAGTAATCAGTGAATAAATATCTAGAGATTTTGGTGATGGTATTTTAGTCTCATTCTGAATATCTTGAGACATAATATTAAAGAAAAATTATATTAATGGCATTTGATTTTCTAATTAGATATAAGCCACCAGAGAGCTTGAAGCTCAGTTTTAGCTCCACTAAATACTAGCTCTATAAACTTGAACATGTTACTAATCTGTACATGATGCTTAATTTCTTCATCTTTGAAGTGGGATAATAGCATCCCTTTGCAAGGTTGTAAAAGCCAACTGAAAGCACTGTTGAAAAATCATGAAGATTAAAGAGAGGTGAATTATTAGGATAATTCATAATAACATCTTTGTTATTAAGTTGTGACATGATATCTTATAAAATGAATAATTTTGCATATATTTCTATTTTTGAAGTTCAAGGTAGAATGTACTTTACAAGGTAGAAGGCTTTGGTCTTCTGAAGATGGGCAGTTTCATGAAAAGGCTGATCCTCCTCTGGGAACCTCTAGAATGTTCATACCCCTGAACCCTATGACTTTGGGTGACAAGGCATAGAAGTGCACACAGGGAAGAACTGAGAAAACAAAGGATCCATTGTATGATGACAGAAAAAAAGCTAGCTGTCTTTTTGTTAACATGTTGTGAGGTGTAAATTACAACTTAGTAACTATATGGTGTCTTGATGTTAGCATTTACAATGATGATTAGACAAACTGCTTGGAAATCCATAAGACTTCATGTGACTTGGAACATGTGTCTCCAAGAAAACCTAATTCCATTTCCTGGTCTGATGTTCCACGGGTGTGGGATCTAGAGTTACTAAAACTTTCCATGCCTAGCTTTCTCTGTCAATTAAATGAGTGATGGTAGTATGTATTTCATTCTGAGTTTTTCATCTTCTTTGAAGAAGGAAAGTCATGTGTAAAGTCTGAGCCATTTGGTTACTGAAAACACAAACTATTTTTAATTGGATGTCTCTAACAGTTGGGAGGGAAGATGCAATAGGTTGTTGTTTTAGATGAGAACCAGCAGAGACCAGTGTGCAGATGGGATAATCAGTAATGGCTGTCAGCCTCCACAGTGAAGTTATACAGTTATATTGTGCATACTCACAGGAATGAAAAGTTTGGGTAATTGCTAGCTTGACTTGAGAAAGAGGCTCCAAAGAACTGTCCAGAGTCATTGGCCACTAACTAGCTTTGTGGACTTAGGCAGTCACACCCTTCTCTAGAAGCCTGTTTCCTCAAGAGTAAAAACCAGGGACTGAACTGGAACTGGTTGATCTCTGAGGGTCCTTCAGCTTTGACATTTTTGACATTCTCGAATTTTGTCACTCAAACTCTGCCATAACATTGAAATGCTGCTGACATGAATTCTTGTGTGTGTGTGTGTGTGTGTGTTGATTGTTGATTTACAATCTCTGGAACTCCTTTACCTTGTTTATTGCCTGTTCAGAGCTGCCTTGCTGGTTTCAGTTTTAAATGCTATGCCTCCTGCATAATTCTTCTGCTTACAACGTTGCTGTTCCCTCTGGATGGTGTCACGTTTGAAAGGTGAAGCAGAGACTATTCAGTGCAGGAACTGAGCCCCAGATTCATTCCTTTCTGTCAGTAAAACTATGAATCGCTCTGCTTTCCTGTCCTCTGCCCTTCTTCCACTTTGTTTCATCGCTGCATTTGGGTTTTATGATTACATCTGCAATAGCAGGCACAGATGTTTCTCTCACTCAATTGTATGGTTAACAGTGAAATGGATTTTGGGAGCAGATGCTTGCATGTGAGTGCTATCCTTTTTTTCCTGATACATTTTCTATGCAAACAGCAGATTGTATGTCTGATGCGTTTTGAGTCTAGCAAGAAAAGAATTTAAGTTGAATAACCCTGGGCTGATTTTCAAGTTTCTGAAAATAATAATGCAGGCACTGAACCTAACAAACCTTTCATAGCACCCCTGCAATCTTGTGGCAGACCTGAACCACCAGCTTTTGCCACCTTTATTTAAGGGAGCTGAGAAGAAGCATTTGTCCTTTGAAGGGCCATTGTAGGAAAGGAAAATATCATGAGATCAAATTTAAAAAGAGATGGACTTAATTTCTCTGTCACTTTGGGCTCTGCAGCCAGAGGCGTGTAATTTAGCCTTGGATTCTATATCTGTGAGATTAAGGGATAATATAAAACTGTTGAAGATCATTGAGATAATTGCAAAATAGCCAAGGTTCCTGCTTAAGTCTAATCCATGCTGTACAAGTGGCATATATAGCTAATTGGATGTGCCAGGATGTTGGGCCCTCCTGAAACCATGGAGTTGAGGCTCAGTGTAAATTCCTAAGCCTTCATATAGTTTGTCAACCTGTCTCTGGTCAGAATCTCCATGTGTGAGTGACTCAGCATACTCTCTGCCTAGCCTCTGCTAACATGGTAAAATATTATTGTCCCTCTTTACACTCCCACTCACTTCTCAAAACCCTATATAAGCCTCAGACTGATGCAATAAAGTCGAGTCCTTGCTTTGATAGGGCTTCTAACTCAGCATGTGATTTCCCCTGGTGACTAACGGGTGTTGGGTTGTCTTCACCCACCATCCTGCTCTAACCTAAGGGAGAGGCTGGCTGGTCCAGATCTTCCTCTGTCCTATCTGCCAGAGAGAAAGAGTCTGGCACTAGGCCAGAAATTCACATGCATAAGAGACAGAGAAGTTTTCAAGGAAGGAAGTGGACTTGTACAAGGATAAGAACCACAGTGTTAGTCCTGGGCCTTTTCACCTTAGAATTGTTGAAAATTTGGGCCAGGTAAATTTTTTATTGAATAAAATCATACTTTTTATCCATGTATCCCCTTGTTCAAACTCCCTTCCCCCTCCTGCTCCTCCCAGTCACTCTCTCTTCTCATCTGGTAATTTTTATGGGCAGCTTTTCCATGTATTGTAGGATACTTAGCAGCAGCATCCCTGGCCTCAGCCCACTAGATGGCAGTAGTGCACCCCCTGAAGTAATGACAACTGCAAATGCTTCCAGGTACTATCAAAAGTGCTTTGGGGGAGATTGGGTTAGGAATAACCTTTTACTGAAAATTGCAATCAGAGGTACTAATCTTTGTCTTTAAATTTTGTTGGTTGCTGAAAGTTCTGCAGTATGTAATTCTTCACTTTGTTAATCTGTAAAATGGTAACTTTAGGTACTCTGCCAAGAGAGTTGTTGACAGGATTAAAATGGAAGAGGATTCAAATATTGACACATAACAACACATCCCCTACCACCCTTAGGCCTTTGCTTATACTTTTAATCTTGTCTCATATTTTACTGTTTCCTTCACTTTATACCTCTGTTTAATTTTAACTTAGTTTTTGAATCATTTCTTACAGAACTCAGTTCTGACTCCACAGACTGGGAATCTAAGGCATATTTCACTGAAAAGGTACTGGTGTGGATCATTTTATTTTGCCTTTATATTCCCATACCAATTAACACATCTGTCTTGATACTAAAATATAGCTTGATACTATTTTCTAATACGTATTTGAATATATTATCTGTCTTGATACTAGAATATAGCCAATCCACAGAAAATGGTTATCAAAATATCATAACCTTCTGGGCTCCTCAAAATACATTTGGTTAGGAATGAATACAACAAAGGGAAAAATTTTAATATCCCTTTAAGCTTGAATAGACTTTCATATTCAAATATTTTTTTTCAATTATATACAAATATATCTCTGATATACTGCAAGGATTTAAAAAGTATGTTTATTTCTTTTTAGGCAGCATTGTTTATGTGACTTCAAGGATATATTCTTTTTGACATTTCTAGGAGACACAATCTCACAGCTAACTTCTTGTTCCTTGACCTTTAAAAATCTCTCTGCCCCTCTTCTGCGATGATTCCCTGAACCTTTTAGAGCAGGAATTGTGCTGTAGATTCATCAGTTGAGACTGAACTATTGTCTGTATTTTGATCAATTGTCTTTTTTCTGTAATGGTCTCTACACCAATGGACCTGCTAACACAAAAAGGGAAAAGTCATGGGCTTCAATCCTAGACAAACAACTAAAGGGAATTAGAGATGCTGAGAATGGAAGAAATGGTCTTCTCCAGAAATGAGCCCCCAAGTTGACTATCCAGTACCAAGTAGTCATCCCTGAGATAGGAGATCATATATTCATACATGCCATTAATTTGAAAGCAAGCAAAGAAGCCTTACTTGGGAGGAGACAGAGAGACAAAAGACACAGGAGAAATGAAGTAATTCAAAAAATATTAAACATTATGTAAAAAGAAGATGTTAACTGTTTTACAAGCCTTTAAACCACCAGCCACTGCAAATGTCCAACTAAGTGTGACTACTTCTGATCTCCAAGTCTAGCCTACTCAGTTCTTATGAATTCCACTGTCATTTCTATGGATGGTGTTTCCAAGAAACTCTTGCTGAAGTCAGGGCACTAGAGTCCTGCCCCTGATGCTGGAGCATTTAAGGAGAAATTGGGGAATATCATCGCTCTCCTCTTAGTATAAAAATAAAAGTTCCAATGTTATTCATATTTTAGAGGTTCTGTAGTGAAACATTTATTTACTAAATATAATTTCTAAATTTCTAGTTTCTTTGTATGCAGAATTAAATTTGTTGCCATGTACTTTCCCTTGGGATTATTTTCTGCCTTTTTTCTTATTGTTTTATGTACTATATATTTACTTTAAAAATCATTATTAATAAATTTTGTCTCTATTCAAGTATTTTTGAACACCTTTCAGATTTTCTACTAATGCTCTTGTTCTATACTTTATGCTCTTGTCCTATTCATTTTTATCATCACAATATGTATAACTATTTAATTTAGAACATTTGTTTTATATATATATACATATATATATGCTACTTGGTAGACTACAAACTCAAGATACTCCTATATTCTGTAAATATCCTTCATTCATGGATATTTCATGTCAACAATGATAATCAATATCATTGATTTTTTGTGTTGGTGAGTGTGCATTTATGTAAATGTGTGAGAGCATCCATGTGAAACTGTAGGTGAAAGTGCATGAAACTGAGTATAGGTAAGAATGCATGGAAAAATCTGTGTGTTTATCTTTGTGTATATGTGTATATGAATATGATATGAGAGGTTTCATGTTGAAAAGCATGTGAAATAATATGTTGTGAAACTTCTAAAAAAAACTACTAAAACACACAAGTGATTCTAGTGAGAAAATTCAAAGGTATTCCTAGAATTTAGTTTTTATTCCATATTAGTCCTGGCTTGAGATATTAGGATGTTTCATAAGCTTGCATATTAGAAACTTTTAACTATTTCATTGAAGAATCACTTGTTTTTTAATAAACCCAATGTATGACTATAAAAACATTTACTCCTTAATATTCATTTGATTAACTCATTCACACTATAAATAATTATTGAACAATTAAATAATAAATGGACTTTCATTTAGTTCTCATAAGGTACTTAGCTAAGAAAAATATTTTTATTAATATCATGTAGGTTTCAAAATATCCCTGTTGCCATGACTAAGAAAGATTCATTCCAGAAATACTAAGTCTTAATAATATGTATAAATTCACTATCAGTCATGTATTTTGAATTTGAGCCTCTTCCCTATGTATTACCTACACCATGTTTACAGCAATCACATGAGAATGCCCTTAAACTTTCCACATTGTCTAGCAGTTGGATAAGCTTTCATGAATTACATATTCTCTCTTACTTTACTAAGTTATTATAGATTATTTTTGTCTCTCATTCTCAAGAGATAAAGTGCCGAGTTTACAGTAAAAAACAAGAAAAATTAAATGAAAATGTGTATTACTTTACCATCAAGACCACCCATGTTTGAACACATAGCCCCTAATTGACACCCACTTGGGTTCTGTATCTCATTTACTTTTTTTCTTATCAATGACATGCATGTGTTTCTATTTATTAGTGTCTTCTTCAATTTCCTTCATCAATGTTTTGTAGATTTCAATATACAGATTGCTCATTTTCTTGACTAAATTTATTTCTACTTATTTTATATATCATAGCATTGAAATATTTTTACTTAAGAGATTTTTTTTCTTTCACATATCATCTACTGTTTTCCCCTTTCTCCCCCTCCCCTTTTCCCTCTACCTCTCCCTCACCCCCATCCACTCCTCAAAGGGATATGGCCTCCTTTGAGTAGTCAACACAGGCTAGCATACCAAGTTGAGACAGGACCCAGTCTGTCTTCCCTGTATTAAGGCTGAACAAGAAATCCCACCATAGGGAGTGGGCTCTAAAAAGCCAGTTTATGTAGTTCAGGATAATTCCTGGTCTCATAACCAGGGAGCCTACAATCTATGCAACTGTCACTCTCATTCTAAGGGTGTAGTTTAGTGGAAAATGGGATACATTTATTAAGTATCTGGATAGTTTATAGTTGTATTGTTTCTGGCCCAGACTTTCCAGCCTAATCCAGAGGTTTGACTGGCAGTCCAGCAGAAAAACACAGATTTGTACATTAGTTTTATGCTGATTGGCCAGCCTAGGGCCCAGGGATATAACTTGCTAACACTTTACTCTTAAACTAACCCATTATTCTTATCTTGTTCAGCCATTTGGCTCGGTATCTTTTCTAAGCAACATTTCAACTTCTTTTCTCTGTGTCTTCTGGCGTCTCTGTGGTGTCTCTGCTCTGTTCCTCCTCTTTCCAGAGTTTTCTTAGTTTGGTAGCCCAGCCCACACTTTCTGTATGCCTTCAGCCAATCAGCATTTTTATTAAATTAGTAGAAGGGCCAATTATTTACAATGTAATACCATAATCCTACTATAGTTTATTCACTGTGTACACTGAATTTTTCTGTATATTTATTATAGTTTCATTAAATTATTAGTTCTAATTTTTGTATTAGACAACAAACTGTGTTGTTTTATATAATATCATGCCAACTATAAATATGTACCTCAAAAGTGTTGCAGAATATATTACAGAAGAAGGAACTCTTAAAAATTATTAATGTGAATATAAATTATTCTAGCCATAATGGGAAACATTATGAGAATTTCTTTAAAAATAATGGAAATAGAACTACTATATGATCAATCCATAAGCCTTTTTTTGTGTTATATCTAAAGAAAATGAAATTAACTTCTTAATGAGTTAGCTGCATGTCAAGTTGATGAATCATTCATATTAGCTAACATGGAATCAACCTATGAGTTTATTGGTAGAGAGAAATAGATGATAGAGTAAATATATATGTTTACTAGACTAATAACCCTTACTTGTTGCCAAGATTCAATGCCCATGTGAAATGATTTGATGTTGGAATGGTTTATTTTTTATTGTCTTTACAGAGGTTTCAGTCAGTCACAGTGGGATGTGCAGAGCTGACAAATTCACATCATGGCATCCTGGAAGCAGGAAGGGGTGAGAGCAAACCATAATCACTGAAGACATGCTATAGTTACCTATTTCCTCCAGTTAGGAACCGTATCCTATATAGTATTTAGTTTCTGGATTAACCTTTCCTGCATAGCCTTGAGGTACTGATCCACTTGTTGCACCGAATTATCACACAAAGGCTTATATTAATTACATGCTGGTTGACCTATGGATCAGTCATATTTCTTGCTAGCCCTTACAACTTAACTCAACCCATTATTCTTATTTTGTTTAGCTATGTGGCTTGGTACCTTGCCTTAGAACAGCATTCTGGTCTTTCCTCTGCCATCGGCTGACATCTCTGCTCTTCCTCTTCCCTGAATTTTCTTAGTCTGGTAGCCTCTCTTACATTTCCTGTCTGCCTTCTTTCCAATCAGCATTTATTTAAACCAGTAGAAAGAACAAATGTTACAATGTACCAGAACATAATCCCACAGTAATCCTATTTTTTAATAAACTCAATAATATTATCATATTACATATCCTTCAAAAATTTATATGTTAATTAAATCAATACTGACAAGGTTCAATTACTTCTGAAAAGCCTATAAATTGGCATACATAAGTCTAATATAGGAATCTGTGCAAGACTTTATATTGAAATAAGAATATTTTGCCCCTGACTTCCAAAAGCTCATAAACATCACATAATTCAAATAGCCAAATTCTCAACAGTTTCAACATTGTTAGAGTATT
The DNA here is from genome assembly GCA_004025045.1 of Sigmodon hispidus. NCBI lineage: Eukaryota > Metazoa > Chordata > Mammalia > Rodentia > Cricetidae > Sigmodon > Sigmodon hispidus. Next base: position 20,571 of record PVIH01016365.1, read on the forward strand.
TAAAGTTTCATTTAAGAATGAAGGGAAACTTAGCTGTGAGGCTGTAAAATGAAAAAAGATAATGTAGATACTACCAATGTACAAAAATGCACACTACAAATTCCTGTGAAACACAAGGATGACAAGGAAGAAATAGAGCAAAGCAAAACCTATACAGAGTAGAAACAACATTAAATCCTGTAGTTCCACTTATAGCATCTAGTGTACATGTTTTTGGGATAAGAACTCCAATGGGCTTAGATAGCTCTGTGCCTAGGGCCATGCTTTATGCTTCCTTCGTAGCCTCTCTTTTGGAGTGACTCAACTTGTTTGTAGCTATTCTTGCTAGATATTAAGTTTTTAGTTACTACACACACTCTGTAAATTGATTGAAATTAAATTTCATCATCATAACTTTATACTTTGCCTTCTTAAAGGCTTTCTGAAGATATCCTGTCCTGCTATTCAATGCTAGGCTATCCATGTTGCTCTTTAGAATCTTGGTGGAACTCATATATTCTCCATCACTTCAAAACTGATATCATATGAACATCTTCAAAATGGAATGCCAGTCCAAGCAGTAACAAGACCTATTTGGACTATGACTTCAGCAGCCTCTACTATGTATCCTGAAATACTAAACATGGTAAAATAAAATAGATCCCAGGAAAAAAATCTTGCCTAGGTTATCCTTTGAGCAAGTTGGCCCCAACAAACTTTCTTCTCAAGAGATGTCTTTCAAATCACTACTATCAGTAATTTATTTATATTTTAAATTGATCAAGGGTTTTCTACACTGCCTGAGGACCAAAGGTCTCCAGATACAATCATATCCATGAAACATATCAGCTGGTATTAACACACCCAACACATGAGCCTACAGAGGACATTTGTGTTCAGACAGTAATATATAAAATGGTATATTTTTTGGCTTTAATAGAGAGGACAATATATGAAATGACATATTCCAGGTACAAAAGGAATAATACTACATGATCTCACTAGTAGGTAGACTCTAATAAGATAATTAATTCAAAGGAGAAAAAGTAGTGATGGTTTCTAGGAGATAGAATGCAAAGGGAACTAGGAAGATATTTACCAGGAGGTATAACATATTAACTATTAATTAATAATAAATTTTAGAGGTTTGGTAGCCACCAAAATGTAACTGTGTTAGGAAGAGGATAAATTAGCTTTATTGTAATATATATATAATAAGTATCTCCAAATAGGACATATATTAAATATCAAGTTTTCATATATAATATTGGTCATTAATCACAGGGTATAGAGCATACTTGGAAAAGGCCCTATCAGTGAGCCACCCAGATTTTCAAAGTTTTTCCATTTTCATTTTATTTTGAAGCAAAGTTTTCCTCACTTTTGCTAGTTTTGAATTTGCCATCCTCTTGCCTTGTATTCTAGAGTAACTGGAATTACAGAACCCTTCTCAGAAATACACAAATTTGCCAATCATATGCAACTATAAATAAGTATGTGCATTTTAAATTTGTAAATAAAACAGCACTCCTATTATCACCCTCTAATAAAGTTCTTCGTGTATGAGATAAAAATCCTTCACACTCCTTAGGATACAATGTCAAATATTTTCTGGCCTCTTGTCACCTGATCATTAGCTCTATCGTTTTGCTTACAGAACATCTCAAATTATCTCATTATGGCAGAAGCTTCTTTCTAGTCTAGAAATATCTTCATCTAGATCTTTTTATTCATGGCTCCTCTTCCTTCTTCTCCTCCTTCACCACTGCAACCACCTCCAGAGGAGTGTTCCCCTTGCTCCACATCCTCTCCAGCATAAGCTGTCCTCTGTGCCTTTTATCTTAGCCAATCTAACAGGTGTCAGATGGTATCTCAAAGTTGTTTTGATTTACATTTCTCTGATGGCTAAATATGATGAGCACTTTTTCAGGTACCTTTCAGCCATTTGTAATTCCTCTGCTGAGAATTCCCTTTTTAGATCTGAACCACCTTTTTTATTGGGTTATTCAAGGTTTTGGGCTATTGATTCTTGAGTTCCTTATATATATTATAGATCAGTCCTCTATCACTTGTAGGGTTGGTGAAAATCTTTTCCAATTCTGTAGGCTGTCATTTTGTCCTAATGACAGTGTCCATGGCTTTACAGAAGATTCCTAGCTTCAGGAGATCCCACTAATTGATTGTAGGTCTTAGTGTCTGTGCCACTGATGTTATATTTAGGAAGTGGTCACCTGTGCCAATTTGTAGAAGTGTATTTTCCACTTTCTTTTCTATCAAGTTTAAAGTGGCTGGGTTTATGTTGAGGTCTTTGATCCACTTGGATTTGAGTTTTGTGCAAGGTGACAGGCTTGGATCTATTTGCACTTTCTACACACTTCCATCCAGCTATGCCAACACCATTTGTTAAATTTACTATCTTTTTTCCATTGAATGTTTTGAGTCTCTTTGTCAAAGATCAGGTGTTCATAGGTTTTTGGGTTAATGTCTGGATCCTCAATTCTATTCCATTGATCCACAAGTCTGTTTATAAGCCAGTACCAGGCTGTTTTTGTTACTGTAGCTCTATAGTATAACTTGAATTCAGGGATGGTGATACATCCTGAGGTTCTTTTGTTGAGTAAAATGGTTTTGGCAATCCTGGCTTTCCTGCTATTCCAAATGAAATTGAGTTTTGTTCTTTCAAGGTCCAAACAATATTGTGTTGAGATTTTGAAGGGAAGTGCATTGAATCTGTAGATTGCCTTTGGTAGAATTGCCATTTTTACTATGTTGATCCTACCAATCCAGGAACATGGGAGAGCTTTCCATTTTCTGATATCCTCTTCAATTTCTTTCTTCAGTGATTTAAAATTTTTGTCAAATAGGTCTGTTACTTTTTGGTTATAGTTACTCCAAGGTATTTAATACTATTTGCAGCTATTATGAAGAGTAATGTTTCCCTTATTTCTTTTTCAGTTCTTCTATCTTTAGTGTATAGAAGGGCTACTTATTTCTTTGAGTTAATCTTGTATTCTGCTATATTGCTGAAGGTGTTTATCAGCTGTGGCAGTTCCTTGGAAGAATTTTGTGGGTCACTTATGTATACAATCATATCATCTGCAAATTGAGATAGTTTCACTTCTTCTTTTCCAATTTCTATCCCCTTAATCATTTTTCATTCCCTTATTGCTTTAGCTAAAAATTCGAGAACTATACTGAATAGATAAGGGGAGAGAGGTCATCCTTGTTTAGTACCTGATTTTAGTGGGATTGCTTTGCGTTTTTCTCCTTTAAGTTTGATACTGGCTGTCGGCTTCTTCTAAATCGCCTTTATTATATTTAGGTATTCTGTCTGTACTCCTGATCTCTTCAGGGCTTTAATCATAAAGGAGTGTTGGATTCTGTCAAAGGCTTTTTCAGCATCTAAGGATATGATCATGTGGTTTTATTCCTTTAGTTTGTTTATATGATGGATAACGTTTATAGTTTTTCATATGTTAATCCAGCCCTGCATTTCTGGGATGAAGCCTACTTGGTCATGGTGGATGATATTTTTTATACATTGTTGTATATGGTTTGCTAAAATTTTGTTGTGAATTTTTGCATCAATATTCATGAGGGAAATTGGTCTGTAATTCTCCTTCTTTGTTGTGTCTTCGAGTGGCTTGGATATTAAGGTAATTGTGGCCCCATAAAAGGAATTTGGCAATATTCCTTCAATTTCTACTGTGTGAAATAGTTTGAGGAGTAACCATAGTAATTCTTCTTTGAATGTCTGGTAGAATTTGGCACTGAAATCATCTGGACCAGGGCTTTTATTTTTGGGGAGGTTTTTAATGATAGCTTCAATTACTTAAGGTTACTTAAGGGTTATAGGTCTCTTTAGGTCATTAATCTGATCTTCATTTAATTTTGGTAGATGTTACCTGTCCAGAAAGCTGTCCATTTCTTCTAGGTTTTCCATTTTTGTAGAATACAGATTTTCAAAATATGATCTGATAATTCTCTGGAATTCCTGAGGGACTGTTGTTATGTCCCCCTTTTCATTTCTGATTTTGTTGATTTGAACACTCTCTCTCTGTTTTTTTTTTTTTTTATTAGTTTTGCTAAGGTCTTATCTATCTTGTTAACTTTCTCAAAGAACCAACTCTTAGATTCATTGATTCTTTATATTGTTCTTTTTGTTTCAATTGCATTCATTTCAGCTCTAAGTTTGATTATTTTCTGTTGTCTACTCCTTCTAGGTGATTTTGCTACTAATTGTTGTAAGGCTTTCAGCTGAGCTGTTAGGTCTCTAGTATGGGATTTCTCTTGTTTTTTTCATGTAGGCATTTATCGCTATGAATTTTCCTCTTAAGACTGCTTGCATTGTGTCCCAGAAGTTGGATACATTGTGGATTCATTTTCATTAAATTCTAGGAAGACTTTGATTTCTTTCTTGACCCAGAGATGGTTTAGCTGAGTGATGTTTAGTTTCCATGAGTTGGTAGGCTTTCTTTGGGTTTTGATTTTGTTGAACTCTAACTTTAGTCCCTTGTGGTCCAATATGTTATAAGGGATTATTTCCATTTTTTTTGTATCTCTTGATATTTGCTTAATGACCAATTATGTGGTCAATTTTGGAGAAAGTTCCATGAGGAGCTGAGAAATATATATATTCCTTTGCCTTTGGGTGGAAGCTTCTGTAGATATCTATTAAATCCATTTGCATCATAACCTCTTTTAGACTCCGTATTTCTCTGTTGAGTCTCTGTCTAGTTGACCTTTCCAGTGTTGAAAGTGGGGTACTGAAGTCTCCTACTATTAGGGTGTAAGAATTGATGTGGGATTAGAGCATTAGCAGTGTTTCTTTTACATAAGTAGGTGCCCTTATATTAGGGGCATAAATATTCAGGATTTAAATCTCCTCTTGACCAATTATTTCTGTGATGAATAAGTAATGTCCATCTTTGTCCCATTTAATTGCTTTTAGCTTAAAGTCTACTTTGTTAGATATTAGGATTGTAACCTCTGCTTGTTTCTTAGGACCATTTGACTGGAAAACCTTTTCCCAACCCTTTATTCTATGCCTCTGTCTGTCCTTGCTGTTGCAGTGTGTTTCTTGTAGGCAACAGAAGAATGGCTTCTGTTGTTGTATCCATCTTGTTAGTGTGTGAAGTTTTTTAGGAGAGTTGAGTCCATTGATATTAAGGGAAATTAGTGACCATTGATTCATATTTTTTGCCATTTTTTGGTGATAACTTGTTTGTATTTCCTTTCTCTGGAGGATTCTTCTGTGGAATTTTTTATTGTGGTTTCATGGGTGTATCTGGGGTCCTTAGGTTGAAGTTTTCCCTCTAATATTCTCTGTAGCACTGGATTGGTAGATAGATATTCTTTCATTCTGACTTTATCATGAAATATCTTGTTTACTCCATCTATGGTGATTGATAATTTTGCAGGGTATAGTATTCTAGTTTGGCAGCCATGCTGTTTTAGCGTCTCTATAACTTCTGACCAAGCCCTTCTAGCTTTCATTGTTTCCATTGAATAATCAGGTGTTATTCTGATGGGTCTGCCTTTATATGTAAGTTGGCACTTTTGTTTTGCAGCTCTTAAAATTCTTTCTTTGTTCTGTAGGTTTTGTGGCTTGATTATAATGTGTGCAGACTTTTTTGGGGGATCATATCTATTTGGTGTTCTGTAAGCTTCTTGTATTTTTATAGGCATTTCCTTCTTCAGGTTAGGGAATTTTTCTTCTATGATTTTATCAATAACATTATCTGTGCCTTTGAGCTGGTATTCTTCTCCTTCTTCTATTCCTATTATTCTCAAGTTAGATCTTTTCATGGTGTCCCAGATTTCCTGTACATTTTGAGTTATGGCTTTTTTAGTTTTATTATTTTCTTTGAATTATATATCTATTTGAGCGACTGCGTCTTCCACTTCAGAGATTCTATCTTCCATCTCTTGAACTCTGTTTGTTATGCTTGTATCTGTGGTTCCAGCTTTTTTCTTCAGGTTTTCTACTTCCATCTTTGCCTCATTTTGTGCCTTTTTTATTGCTTCTATTTCAGCTTTTAGTTCCTGGCTTGCTTCTTTAATTTTTTGGTTTACTTTTTCTTGGTTTTCTTTCATAGATTTGCTCATCTCTTCCATTTTTTGTTTGTATTTTCTTCTATTTCTTTAAGGCAATTTTTCATATCTTCTTTGAGAGCTTCGATGATCATCATAAAGGAATTTTTGGTGTTGCTTCCTTCTGTTTCCTCTTCTTTGCTCAGTTCAGATCTTGTATTCATAGTATCACCACTTTATTCTGGAGTTACCTTGTTTTTCTTTATATTATTATGCAAGTTTTTCACTGGCACCTGCTCATAGCTTCAGTGGTTCACGATTAGGTGGCTCCTGGTCAGTTGTGTCACTCGGTCTTGTGTGTCTCCTGTCACCTCTGAGGAAAATGTCTGCTCAATCTCTACCTCTGCTCTGGGCAGGTGGCTGAATTTCAAGTCTTTAATCTTTCTCTCTTTGGCCAATTGGAGGCAGGGTGGCCATGCAAATTCCCTCAGCAGCAGCTGGGGGAACCGTGGCAGTCAGAGTTTATCTCTGCCTGCAACAGAGTGCATAGGGACATGCTCTACAGACAGCACCTGGTCCCGGAATGGGAACTGATTGGAGCTCAACTCTCCCTGACAGGGATTCAGGCATTTGCTTGGGTCTGCTGAACCCTCCTCACCTCTGGGCGAGGTCTGAGTCTGTCCTTCAGGGTCCCCAGTCGTTCTCAGTTTGCTCGTTTGGAGGCAGGGTGGTCATGCAAATTCCCTCAGCAGCAGCTGGGGGGACCGTGGCAGTTACAGTTTATCTTTGTCTGCTACAGAGTGCTTGGGGACACACTCTGCAGACAGCACCCAGTCCCAGAACTGGAACCGACCAGAGCTCAACTGATACATGTTATATATTGCTAGTTTTAAATATCCTATCTAGTGTATTTGTTGATTTGAAATTGGATACTTTCTGTGCTGTTACTGATTGACTTGAAGAAATTTTGTTTATGAAGTGTAACCTTTTTGTCTTAAATTTTAAAAAATGTTTTCTCTCAGTTTTTCATTTGAATTCTTTTATAGATTATTTAGTTTCTCATAAAATGAATATTTAATATTGTTGAAATTATATAACTTTCATTTTGTACTTCATAAACATTTTGTTTGTCTTACAAAGTAATATTTACTCACATCGAATTTACAAAGACATTTGAGATTTCCTCCTAAAAATATCTACTTTGTGATCTTTAAAATTTTAATCAATTTAAAGTACTTATAGGTAAATATTTATGTTTACTTGCTGTTAAGTGTATATTAAAGTATATATCCCAGTATAAACTAATTTTCCAGTTTTTTAACTCATTGATTGCCACCACAATAATGATTCATATCTGTATATACTTGAATATTCTTCTTGACTCTCTTTTTTCCTATGAATACAATCTTTTAAATTCTTCTTCTAACACCATACTTATTTAAATACAATGGCTGTAAAATACATTTTGGTATCTGCTAGGTCAAGTCTGTTTACAGTAATCAGTAATCTTCACAATGTTCTTGGTATTTCTTGCATATGTTTGTTACATCTGTCATTTTTTTCTTTCTGTAATTACAAAGACAAAATTAAAATTTGGATTGAAAATGTATTTTATTAACAAGCTTCACTTGCAAACATTATCACCTGAGTAAATTAATCTTAATTTTCTAACTTGACATTGTTATCTAGTAGGAAAAACATTTTAAAATTTTTTTATGTGTTTATTATACATCCTGGCCACAGAGTCCCCTCTCTCTTCTTCTCGCAGACCTCCACCCTTCTCTGTTCCCAGCCCTCCATCCACTACTTCTCCATTTGTGTTCAGGAAAGGGTAAGTCTCCCATGGATAAAGCATAACATATCAAATTACAATAAGACTAAGTACCTCCTCATGGATGAAGGCTGGACATGGCAACCCAGAATAAGAAGTATGGTCCCAAAAGCCATTAAAAGAATCATAGACAGCCCCTGCTCTTGCTGTTAAGAGTCCCACTAGAAGACCATGCTATACAACTGTAACATATGTGCATGGCCTAAATCAGTTTTATGCAGGCGTCCTGTTTGTTGGTGTAGTGCCTGTGTGTGCCTGTGAGCTGAGGTTATTTGATTCTTTGAGTGTTCTTGTAGTATACTTGACCCCTCTGGCTCCTACAGTCCTTCATCCCCTTCTTCTACAGGATTCACCAAGCTCCACCTAATGTTTGAGTGTGAGTCTTTGCATCTCTTCCCATCAATTGCTGGATAAATCCTTTCTGATGACATTTGAGTAAGCATCAATCTGTGAGTATACCATAGTATTAGCAATTATATTTGACATTTTCCTTCCACTCCTGTTTGGTTCTATCCTTCATATCTGAGTCATCCAGCCTGTGGGTCCTGATGCTTCAAACTGTGAAAGGATTTGGCTTACTCTCCTCTTATGGGTTTCAGCCTAGACAAGTCATTTATTGACCACTCCATCAATCTGGGTTAGTGTTAGGGCACCTTTACCCCAGAACATCCCATAGGCAGGTCCCATCACCCTCACACCCCTTTCAGTTATACACTCTTCGCCACATCTCCCTATTACCTCCCCAGCAAAGGCAGGAGGTACCAAGGTCCCAATATGGCTTAGTTCGGCATCCACTCCTGGGACATCTGCCTTCCTCAACCCAACATAAAGACTGAGTAAGGTGTTTCTCTAGAGGGAGTGTGATCCAAGGTGCCAACCCAAGGTTTACCAGATCCCAAGCTGTTCAGTGGTTGTGGTTTGCAGCTTAGACATGCCTTGTCTTTTGCTTTTTTGTTTAGAGTACACTTATGAGTGAGTACATCCCCTGCTTATCTTTCTGGGTTTGTGATACCTTGCTCAGGAGGATATTCTCCAAATCTTTCTTTTTGCCTGCAAATTTTAGAATATCATTTTTTTTCCTTACTGCTGAGTAGTACTCCATTGTGTAGGTGTACCACAGTTTGTTAATCCATTCTTCAGTTGAAGGGCATCTAGGTTGTTTCCAGGTTCTTGCTATTATGAATAATGCTGCTATGAACATAGTTGAGCTAATGCCTTTGGATTGCAAATGTGCTTCTTTAGGGTACACACTCAGAAGTGGTATTGCTGGATCCTTGGGGAGATTGATTCCTAGTTTTCTGAGAAACTGTCATACTGCGTTCCAGAGTGGCTGATCAAGCTTACACTCCCACCAACAATGGAAGAATGTTCCCCTTGCTCCACAACCTCTCCAGCATAGGCTGTCATCTGTGTCTTTTATCTTAGCCAATCTAACAGGTGTCAGGTGGTATCTCAAAGTTGTTTTGATTTGCATTTCCCTGATGGCTAAAGATGAAGAACACTTTTTCAGGTGCCTTTCAGCCATTCGTAGTTCCTCTGCTGAGAATTCCCTTTTTAGATCTATACTCCATTTTTGATTGGGTTATTCAAGGTTTTGGGCTGTAGTTTCTTGAGATCTCTATATTTTAAAGATCAGTTGTCTATCACATGTAGAGTTGGTGAAAAGCTTTTACCATTCTGTAGGCTGTTGTTTGGTCCTATTGACAGTGTACTTGGCTTTACAGAAGAAGATTCTCAGTTTCAGGAGGTCCCTCTTATAGATTGTTGTTCTTAGTGTCTGTGCCACTGGCGTTATATTTAGGAAGTGGTTGCCAATGCCACTTCATTAGAGGATATTTCCTACTTTCTTTTCTATCAAGTTCAGAGTGACTGGGTTTATGTTGAGGTCTTTGATCCATTTGGATTTGAATTTTGTACAAGGTGACAGGCTCGGATCTATTTGCATTTTTCTCCACACTACCAACCAGCTATGCCAACACCATTTGTTAAAGATACTATCTTTCTCCTATTGAATATTTTGGGCCTCTTTGTCGAAGGTCAGGTGTTCATAGGCTTTCGTGTTAATACCCGGATCCTCAATACGATTCCATTGATCCACAAGTCTGTTTTTATGACAATACCAGGCTGTTTTTATTACTGAATCTCTATAGCTTAACATGAAGTCTGGAATGGTGATGCCTCCTGAGGATATTTTGTTGAGTGAAACTGTTTTGGCAATCCTGGATTTCCTGTTATTCCAAATAAAATTGAGTATTTTTCTTTCAAGGGCTGTAAAATACTGTGTTGGGATTTTTGATGGGCAGTGTATTGAATATATAGATTGCTTTTGGTAGATTACCATTTTTACTATGTTGATCCTACCAATCCAGGAACATGGGAGAGCTTTCCATTTTCTGATATCCTCTTCAATTTCTTTCTTCAGTGATTTAAAATTTTTGTCAAATAGGTCTGTTACTTCTTTGGTTATAGTTACTCCAAGGTTTTTAATACTATTTGCAGCTATTATGAAGGGTAATGTTTCCCTAATTTGTTTTTCAGCTCTTCTATCTTTAAAGTATAGAAGGGCTACTGATTTTTTTGAGTTTATCTTGTATCCTACTACATTGATGAAGGTGTTTATCAGCTTTAGAAAGTTCCCTGGTAGAATTTTGTGGATTACTTATGTATACAATCTTATTATCTGCAAATAGAGATAGTTTCACTTCTTGTTTTCCAATTTGTATCCCCTCAATCTCCTTTCATTTTCTTATTGCTCTAGGCAAAACTTCGAGAATTATATTGAATAGATAAGGGGAGAGAGGACATCCTTGTCTAGTTCCTGTTTTTAATGGGATTGCTTTGAGTTTTTCTCCATTAAATTTGATGTTGGCTATTGGCTTCTTCTAAATCGCCTTTATTATATTGAGATATTTTCCCTGTATTCCTGATCTCTCCAGAGATTTTATCATAAAGGAGTGTTGGATTGTGTCAAAGACTTTTTCAGCATCTAAGGATATAATCATATGTTTTTTTTCCTTTAGTTTGTTTATATGATAGATGACATTTATGGTTTTTTGTATTTTGAACCATTCTTGCATTTCTGGGATGAAGCCTACTTGGTGATGGTGGATGATACATTTATTTGTTGTTGTATACAGTTTGCCAAAATTTCGTTAAGAATTTTAGCATCAATATTCATGAGAGAAATTGGTCTGTAATTCTTCTTCTTTGTTGTGTCTTTGAGTGCCTTGGGTATTAGGGTAATTGTGGCCTCGTAAAAGGAATTTGGCAATATCCTTCAGTTTCTACTGTGTGAAATTGTTTGAGGAGTAATGATAATAATTCTTCTTTGAATGTCTGGTGGAATTCTGCATTGAAACCATCTGAACCTGGGCTTTTTGTTGTAGCAATTTTTTAAGGGGCCTTTTGGCGCCCAGGAGTTTGGACTCTGACTTGCAGTGGAGGTTTAGAACCTGGTCCGCACAGCAGCTTTTGTCCTCCAACGAAATGAATCAGACACTTACATACTTTATACTGTTTGGCCCATGTCTTAAGCACATTATTAGCTAACTCTTTCATCTTAATTTAACTCAGTTTTATTAATTTTTTCACCATGTGGTTCAGCCCGTGGTTCACCTGTACCTCTACATGTTCCTCCTTCTTCAGGGGCCAAATAGAGACTGACTTAACTCTACCCTTCTCTTACCTGTCTGTCTTTTGATTCACTACCCACTTCTTTGGTGCTCTATATAGGCCAAGACAGTCTTTTATTTATATCACACAGAGAGCATTTCCACCACAGCTTTTTTTACTTGGGAGGCTTTAATGACAGCTTCTGGAGTGTGACTGTGCATCTTTAGGGTATACACCCAGAAGTGGTATTGCTGGGTCCTTGGGGAGATTGATTCTCAATTTTCTGAGAAACTGCCATAATGCATTCCAAAGTGGCTCAACAAGCTTAAACTCCCACCAACAATGGAGGAGTGTTCCCCTTGCTCTGCATTGTCTCCAGCATAAGCTAGTCTCTGTGTCTTTTACCTTAGCCAATCTAACAGGTGTCAGGTGGTATCTCAAAGTTGTTTTGATTTGCATTTCTCTGATGTCTAAAGATCATGAGCACTTTTTCAGGTGCCTTTTAGCCATTCATACTTCTTCTGCTGAGAATTCCCTTTTTAGATATGAACACCATTTTTTGACTGGGTTATTCAAAGATGACAGCTACAATTTCCCTTAGGGTTATAGGTATGTTTAGGTAATTAATCTGGTCTTCATTTAATTTTGGTAAATGGTAACTGTACAAAAAACTGTCCATTTCTTCTATGTTTTCCATTTTTGTGGAATATAGATTTTCAAAGTATGATTTGGTAATTCTCTGGATTTCCTGGGGGTCTGTTGTTATGTCCCACATTCATTTCTGATTTTGTTGATTTGGATACTCTCTCTCTCTCTCTGCTTTTTGATTAGTTTGGAGAAGGGCTTATTTATCTTATTGACTTTCTCAAAGAACCAACTCATTGATTCTTTGTATTGTTCTTTAGTTTGAATTGTATTGATTTCAGTTCTAAGTTTGATTATTTCCTTCCATCTATTCCTTCTAGGTGAGTTTGCTTCTAATTGTTCTAAGGATTTCAGCTGTGCTGTTTGCTCTCTACTGTGGCATTTCTCTATGCTTTTCATATAGGCATCTAGTGCTATGAATTTTCCTCTTAAGACTGCTTTTTTTGTGTTCCACCAGTTTGAGTATGTTGTGGATTCATTTTCATTAAATTGTAGTAACTCTTTGATTTCTTTCTTAATTTCTTCTTTGACCCAGAGGTGGTTCAGCTGAGTGATGTTTAGTTTCCATGAGTTGGTAGGGTTTCTTTGATTTTTGATGTTATTGAACTCTAACTTCAGGCCCTGGTGGTCCAATATGATAATAGGATTTATTTCCATGTCCAATATGATACTAGGAATTATTTCCATTTTTTGTATCTGTTGATATTTGCTTTATGACCAATTATGTGGTCAATTTTAGACAAAGTTCCATGAGGAGCTGAGAAATATGTGTATTCCTTTGCGTTTGGTGGAAGCTTCTGTAAATATCTATTAAATCCATTTGCATCATAACCTCTGTTAGACTCCTTATTTCTCTGTTGAGTCTCTGTCTGGTTGACCTATCCAAGGGTTAATGTGAGGTATTGAAGTCTCCCACTATTAGGATGTGAGAATTGATGTTGTATTTGAACTTTAGAAGTGTTTCTTTTATATAGGTAGGTGCCCTTATACTAGGGGCATAATTATTCAGGATTGCAATCTCCTCTTGACCAAATTTTCCTGGGATGAATAAGTAATGTCCATCTTGGTCCCTTTTAATTGCTTTTAGCTTAAAGTCTACTTTGTTAGATATTAGAATGGCAACCCCAGCTTGTTTCTTAGGGCCATTTGATTGGAAAAACTTTTCCCAACTCTTTACTCTGAGCCTGTGTCCGTCTTTGTAGTTGAGGTGTATTTCTTGTATGCAGCAGAAGGATGGCTTCTGTTTTTGTATCCATCTTGTTAGTGTGTGTCTTTTTATAGGTGAGTTGAGCCCATTGATATTAAGGGATATTATTGACCACTGATTGATGTTTCCTGTTATTTTGGGGGGCAGTTTGTATGTATTTCCTTTCTTTGAGCTTGTCTTCTGTGGGATTATTGATTGTTTGTGGTTTCATGAGTATATCTGGGATCCTTAGGTGCAGTTTTCCCTCTAATGCTTTCTGTAGCGCCGGATTGGTAGATAGGTTTTGTTTCTGTCTTACTTTGTCATGAAATACCTTGTTTACTCCATCAATGGTGATTGATAATTTTGCTGGGCATAGTAGTCTAGGTTGTCAGCCACGCTCTTTTAGTGTCTGTATAACTTCTTACTAAGCCCTTCTTGATTTCATCTTTTCCATTGGATAGTTAGGTGTTATTCTGATGGGTCTGCCTTTATAGTTTAGTTGGCCCTTTTCTTTGCAGCTCTTAAAATTTTTTCTTTGTTCTTTTTTTGTGGCTTGATTATTATGTGTCGAGCAAACATTTTTGGGGGGTCATATCTATTTGGTGTTCTGTAAGCTTCTTGTATCTTTATAGGCATTTCCTTCTTCAAGTTAGGAACATTTTCTTCTATGGTTTTATTGAATACATTACCTGTGCCTTTGAGCTGGTATTCTTCTCCTTCTATTCCTATCATTCCAGGTTAGGTCTTTTCATGGTGTCTCACATTTACTGAACTTTTTCTCTTATGGCTCTTTTGGTTTTAGTATTTTCTTTGACTGATGTATCCATTTCTGCTACTGAGTCTTCCACTTCAGAGATTCTTTCTTCCATCTCTTGGATTCTGTTGGTTATACTTGTATCTGTAATTCCAGCTCTTTTCTTCAGATTTTCTATTTCCATCTTTGCCTCATTTTGTACCTTCTTTATTGCTTCTATTTCAGTTTTTAGTTCCTGGAATGTTTCTTTCATTTTTTGGTCTACCTTTTCTTGTTTTTTTTTCGAGGATTTATTCATCTCTTCCAATTTTTTTGTTTGTATTTTCCTCTATTTCTTTAAGGGAATTTTTATATCTTCTTTGAAGGCTTCATTAATCCACATAAAGCTGTTTCTGTGTGTTTCCTCTTCATTGCTCTATTCAGGACTTGTAGTTTTAGAACCACCATTTTGTTATGGTGTTGCTTTGTTGGTTTTATATTATTATATGTATTTTTGTACTGGCATCTGCCTATGGCTTCAGTGGTTCACGATTAGGCAGCTCCTAGTCAGTTGTGGCAAAAAGGCTTGTGTGTCTCCTCTCTCCTCTGTGCAAGGGGTCTGCTATAACTCTGTCTCTGCTCTCTGGACAGGGGTCTGAATTTCAAAGCCTTAGTCCTTCTCTGATAATGTAGTTTGCCCTGCAGGCAGGGCCCAGCCATTCAAGGTCCCCTCTATTAGGTGTGGATGTAGGAGTCCCTCATAGCCAAACCCTAGTCCTGTCCTCTAGGGAGAGTCTGAAATCAAACTCTAGGGATTGACCCTGGTCCTGGAGATCGACTCTCTGGACAGGTGGTCCAGGTGCTGCAATCTGCTCACCTGTGGTTGGGATCTGAATTTCAAAGTCCTTAGTCCTTCTTTGCTAATGCAGTTGGCAGAGAGACTGGCCATGCAAGGTCCCCTCTTTTAGGTGTGGCTTGAGGAGCCCTTCACAGCCAATCCCTAGTTCTGTCTGCTAAGGAGTCTGAGATCAGACACCTGGGATTGACCCTGGTCAGGGAGAGCTACTTTCCCCATGGTTGGTTCAGGTGCCATGATCTCTGTTACTATTTTATGCTTCATTTGTTTAATTATGTAACAATGTGTTGCCTTTGCTTCACCTTGCCTGCCTAAGACACCTGATTGCTCTAATAAAAAGCTAAATGACTAATAGCTGGGCAGGAGAGAGAGAGGTGGAAGGAAAGAGGAGAAAATGAGTGAGAACTGGGCCAGCCAGGCAGCTACCAGTCAACAGTGAAAGTAAGATATACAGAAAGAAGGTAAAAAGTCTTGAGGTAAAAGGTAGGTAAAGAGAAACAGGTTAATATAAGTTAAAAGAGCTAGCCAGAAACAAGGCTAAGCTAGGTTCAGGTAAGGTAGGTAGTTGTCAGGCCTGAAACAAAGGCATCCTGGACATAATAGTACTTGCCTAGAATCCAGGCACTTGGGAAGCTGAAACAGGAGAATGTTAAGCTTGACACTAGCCTATGCATTATCACAAACCCTGTCTCATATCAACAAGCCAGAGTTACTTGTGCCAGTCTTTCCTAAAATAACTAAAAGCCATTAAATTCTTTCAGGCATAATCTGATTATATCCTTTAAAGGTATTTATACATTTTTAAAATCTCCAACTACATGATTAAAATTTATCTATAAATTATGAAAATACTTTGTTACTTAGAATTATGATCTTTAAAAAGCTTCTCTCTGAAGTATAGGTACCTATACATTTGCATTTCTGGAGAAAGATAACTTTTGAAAGTCTTGTACATGATGTAAACTACCTATTTCAACAAAATACTGTCAATAAACTCTCTTCCCACCAAGAAAAGAATGTCAGTATTATATATAACTAAAATATAATGACCCAAGGTATGAAAATTAATATCAATATAATTATGTAACAAAAGCTAGAGTCTAATTGAAATTAAATATATTTATGACATATTTATATTTTGCTCTGGAATACTGACCAGTGAGTATCTAATTAATAGGTTAGATATTTTTTCCAGGATATGCCCATACATAGGCTGATGAAAGTGTCACTGAGCACATAAATCTTTGAGTTTACTTTACTTTGAGGTTCCTTAGAATAATGAGCATAGATGTAACTTTGCTGATGCATTTGATGATAGGAATGTAGATGCTTCCTTTCTCTTGTCAATGCCTACACAGAGTGTTGAGAAGCTGAAACTGGAAGAAGGGGCATTAGAGGACTGATGAAGGACAAGGAAGTATCAGTAGATATTTATTAGGACAAGATGGTGGGTGGATTAAAAAAATATGTTCTGAATGGAAACTGCATGAAAGGAGCTACTTAAGATTCATAGTCTTAAGTCTAAGTATACTTAGAATGACTACTGTTGAGTAATGCCATTTTGGGGGAGATGTGAGCAAACATTTACTCATCCCATATGGGAAACAGATGACATACAACAACAGTAAGGGAAACATCAAAATTGAACTGGGTGAAACAGTCCTTTTATAGGGATTTCTTATAGGAATATAGTCAATTACAGGAACATAATGTGCTCAAAGACTGGTATCACTAAATCCTATTCTAGAGTGGGTATCAAAGCTGAAAACCTTGCACACTCTATGCAACTTGCAGGTTTCACAGCAGGGTAGAGACAATCTATTTTGGCAGCTCAGGTGGCCTAAACCTCTTCTAGGTAGCTCTGCTGATCTCTGCTGGTCTGGTCTGTTTCTTCTAAGCAGCTCATTTTGTCTCAGCATGTCTTCCAGCAGTCTTTGTTGCTTCTATATGCTTGGAGAGGGAGAGGCCTATTGATTCTATTTTCAGGTAACTCCTGAAGTGTTTGAGATTTTTATTTCCTGAGGTTGTGAAGCTTCCTTGGAGGCTAAAATGTTTAATTTCTTTTAATGACAATCTGTGACTTAAGAGCTTCCTTGAAGGTTTGAAAGTTTTATCTTAGAGAAAAACCACATACATGCAATATCTGTATATTTTATTTTAGCAACATTTGACTTCACGAGTGTAAGAAAATGTGAATGTAAGAAAAAATGTGTTTAAAAAAGATGATGATTGAGATGGCTTTATAATGAAATCACTTACCAAATCTTTTGTGGAGAAGACAGAAGACCAGTGCAGTAAAATCAAGAACTGGCCCGAGATTAGAGAATGCTCTTGGCAGAACCAGCGTCCTGGGAAAGCTTTGGGAAGGACCTTGTTCTGCACAGGAGTTCTGCATCTGAGCAGTGTAAGCTTCTTTTACCCTCTGCAACTGTGTCTATCAGTGCTGTGTCAGCTGAAAGTAAAGAACCTGAAGGCAAAAGTCTGTGTTCTAATTTACAACATGATACTGTAGGAGCTTAGCAAATACCACAAGTAGGATGTTTTGATGAAGGGTCATAAATTCCAGAAGGTCCAGAGCAGCAAGACTTTAGATATTGGAGGAGATGGAAATGTAATTTAAACATGTAGAACCTTTGAAGGTAGAATTAATTTTTCTTAAAGTCTAGGAATTCCTAGTTTTCAAAATGCCCTCAGGAATTCAATATGTTTGCAGAGCTAAAGACTATTGTTTTAAATATTTTGCTTAAAGTCTGTCACTGAAATAATTCTTATGAATGCTTTGAGCCCTGTATTAAACTTGTAATAGGTGGCATGTGTGTAATGTTTCATGGTGGAGAGTAAACAAATGACCCACCACATCTTCACAAAAAAAAAATAAAAAAGCCATATGGAAATCTATTTTATTTATTTTAAAATGATTTAATTGGAAATACCCTATACAAAGGATTGTGTGTTTCCTGGAAGTCATAGGTCACCAAACAAGAAACCCCAGGGCCAAGTTATGGTTAACTTCCCTCAAGGTTTTGGTCATAGGTGTTCCAGAAATACCCAAACAATACATTCCACTGCTACTGCCCTTAGCTTCCCACAAAAACTTGATGGTTTTAACTTATTGCTGAAGAGTATACATGTCCTTTGCTCAGAGGATATGGAGAAATTAAGTTAATATTGAACAAGACGCTTCTTTCCTGATGGCTGGCTTTCACTGGACCAGAAGGTTCTTTGTAAGATACTGAAGAAGAAAGTCATCAGTGGGTTTACATAGCTCAGTGGGTTTATTGAGATATAACTCCTGTGAACTGTAATAATGATCATGTTGCAAAATATGCTCATGAGTGTTATTGTGGTGCAAATATTGTAGGGGTAGAAAACCACCTTCTAATTTGATTTAAGGCCTGTTCCACAGGAATAAATACATACAGGATACTGCAGACCTAACCAATAGCTCATATTTTGGGAGCTGACGTGAACCTACAACTATTTACTATGTGAATGTAGCATCATAAAGTATATGGGCAGGCCTGGTGACACAGACCTGGTGTCCCACCTATTTTCTATAGCCAGGTGAGGGAATCAAGTTCAAACCTGTGTCAACAAAGTAAGAATTCAAGAATATCCCAGGGAACGTTATGAGAGCCTGTCTTAAAAGAAAAATACAAGCTGGAATAAGTCATGGTTTCAATCACAATCCATTGCAACAACAACAAAGAAAAACACACACACACACACACAGAGAGAGAGAGAGAGAGAGAGAGAGAGAGAGAGACAGAGAGACAGAGAGAGAGATTTTACATGCTAGTAGAAATTTTTTTCAATGGATGGTCAAATTTTCATTTGTCTTCCTCTTTTTAGGTAGTTATAAAAATTTCTCTGATGTGCACATATAGATTCCATAACCAAATAAATATAAACAGCATAAAGTTCAAGATACTGAGAGGAAGAGAAGCCCCTTAGTTGGTTTTCAAGGTCTGACTACCAATTTACAAATTTTAACGGTAGAGGTTTTTAAACATAATGGCAGCTATCTGGCATCCTGTTCTTATGTGTCTATGAGTCTATTTGCTATCTTTGCATCTCTGTGGAATGCTAGTAGCACAGCTGTCTTCAGTGTAAACTGAACTTGCCAAAGTCACCAACAGAATATTTTGCAATAAACTATATT
Source organism: Sigmodon hispidus (assembly GCA_004025045.1). NCBI lineage: Eukaryota > Metazoa > Chordata > Mammalia > Rodentia > Cricetidae > Sigmodon > Sigmodon hispidus. Next base: position 39,611 of record PVIH01016365.1, read on the forward strand.
TGCAAAATTGCTACCTTGCTAGATATGGGTAGAAAACTAGGGAAAGGAGAAAGTTTTTATGAAGTGCTTCCTAAGGACTATTATTTAGGATCTTTTCTTTCTCCTGTACATTAGTGTTCAAGAACCCAACCATCACTCAGCTCTTTAGCTGATATAGCTGCAGTTAAACCTTATAAACCTTTGTGGGTTTTCTAGTGCTTTACTAACTGTGTCATGAAGGTTATAAAGGTGATTATAACTTTTGTTCTCTAGTATAATTAAAGAACACTATGTCTCATATTTTATAGCCTTTTCCTATTCTTTCTACAGAGGTTGTATTTAGAGAAGACACCCAAATTTGCTATTATCTGTGATTTGGCCAGTCTAAGCCACAGGAGCTTCTTAGTTTTCCAGAAGACATTTCCTTAGGTTTTGTTGTATGGAACTGCCGATTTCTTTCCATTGTGATGGGAATAGAATGGGAGAAATGAAGATTAAGAAAACCAAGTTGGGTAGAGTTTATTGAAGGTCTGTTAAATACAATATAAGTTTAAAACTACTCACTTTCCTTCAAACACATTGCACATAGATATATCTCTAAATCTATTTGATTTTATGTTAATTAACCCAAATTGCTTTATGTTGTTAAAAGATTTTTACAGAAATGTTAATTCCTTATGTAAATGGTTTGCTATATGTGACTGTGTGGTCTTGGCTTGAACAAACCAGAAACATTTATCATTTTGATAAATGTTTGAGAACTTAACACAATATTTTCTTCCTTTCTTTTTACTTTCTAATAGAGATGCCGTTATTGAAAACAAACTGTTGCTTTGTTAAAGCCCATAGTCTGTTACTTGACATTATTTATACAGAGTCTAATAAAACATTATGCTATTAATCAAAGATGATCGGTACAAAGCATTGTTTTGTCTTCTGGCATTATGGATTATGCTAACGGCCAACTGCCTGTAATTGATATTTCATTCTTCAGTCACAAAAGTAAATATAATCAAGTATAAAAAGACAACTGTATGTTGTAATATATGATTATTCAGTTTTCTTTTATTCTCCATTTTGTTTTATAAATTCTTAGTTAATTATTTAGAACTCTAATATTTTTTATAACACTAAGAATGGTGCTGCATCTCAAATGAGGAATTGGATTATTTTAGATGTATACTTTGATGTCATTCCTAATATCCTTATCCTCAATACCTGGAAAGGAACAAGCAAGAGAGTAGAATTAAGAAATAACGAGGATATTAGTCTTTCTTTATTTTCACACATGCTAGAGGTGAATTCAGACTCCATTTTCCTATAACACAGGAATTAGTAATGAAAATCCAGTCCAGAAAAATAAAGCTTTTCTGGTTACCGTCGAAAATAAATTAGGCTAAAAGTCTCATTGTATTTAACACTTACAATCCTAAAAGAGAAAACTCATTTAAGATTGAATCCATCATGTAGTCCCATATTCCACTACAATAAATGGCTCATTTTTGCACAAGTGTTTGGTAGTAAACATGGATATATGTAGGCTTTAGTATGTGAAGAGAATTCCACCAAACAACACTAATGATTAAATGGAAATACAAAAGAAGTGAAAAAATCTAATATTTGACATAGAAGAATTTACAATCCAGTTGGAATAATATATAATATAAGGACAATTGTAAATAGCACATTAGGATCAATTGGTAAAGGCTTCACATGCTGGAAAGTAGGGACCAATAGTACATGATTGCTTTAAGAATTGCTATTTTAGAATGTCAGGATTGCCAAGAAAACAAATATTTCCTGAGATCTCTGGAATTTGCAGGCATACAGTAGGTATAATTTTCAAAGTTATGGTTATGAATCTTTTATAGCATGGTACAGTATTGTATGGTAACAAGTAGTCATTTCTTGATGATGATATTATTGGTGATTCATGTTTGAACTTAGCATGCTGTAATTCATGTATTATGTATTAATTGTTATTTTAGAAGTGCTAAGTTGTAGGGCTGGCTTGCCATTGTAGATGGGTAAACGTGTATCTGCATCCACAATTTATAATTGCTGGCACTATAGTCATCTGAATCTTAAAATGAACAAAGAATTATATGTGAATACTAATTATTTGTCTGTAGGGTTGTTTTATTTTTTTAAATCAGTTACTAATATAGAGGTGTATATTGTGCAGGAAATACAAAATTTTGTCTACCATATACATAGAAGATAATTTCTCCTGTGAAATTTATTGCTGTAAGTTTACTGTGATAGGTTTACTTTATACATTTTGCATACATAAAATGTTTTGTTTTTAAAAACAGTCTTTCCCAAAGTTATTCTGATTCCTTTATTGTTTTCTATCACTAAATTCTCTTCTTCCAAGCATTTTTTATTCTTGCTTATCTATTTGCTTTCTCTTCTAGCTTTTTCTTACAGAATATTAATTTTTATTCTTAATTATTAACTTGCTTTTACCCATTTTTCTTTTTTTTTCTATGTATGGATTTTCCTCATTTATTTTTTTTAAGTTCCTCTTCTTTGTTTAAGAAACTTATTAATGTTCTCTTTTCTCATTTTCCTTTGAATAAGTCCAAAAAAAAATCCGACCCAGAAACTTCTACCATGTATATTAAGCTAAAAGTATTCCTGTTTCCAAATTGAAACTCCAGGCCTGTTCTTGGCATATTACCTATAGTCGCAGTTGAAACAGAAACCAAACTTTCCTTCTTTTACTAAAATATACCTCTGAATTTGTATCTCTCCTAGAGTAGAAGGGTTTACAACTAGCAACCTTCTCACATCTATCTGTTGCTGCCTATCTGACATTTCCTCGTCCTCTTTCATGAATTTTTTCTTCTGTAATATTTTGAGCATTCTAAATTCCTGTATTTTAATTTATGTGGCTTGCTGCCTGCCTTGGTCATGACTCTACATATTTTGTTCTTTTCTAGTCAATATAGTAATGCCTCCAACAATACCTCAGAGACAGCATTGCCTAATTAATATTTACTAAAAGCATTACTTGAATAATTGATGTTGCATGTCACTAGGACAACAAGGAGTTATTTGAATACAAATAAGAGAACTGTAACATTGGGAAATCTTCTTTATACTCTGTTATAGTCAGATAAATTTTTACTGGACACTCCTCAAAATTATTTCCACAAATAGACATGATTACTTTATCAGAACTCTTATTGAACCTTATTATAATTACCTGTTTGCTGGTCTTCAATAGTTAATTGCAAACTTTAAAGTGTTGAGGATGGCTTTTTAATTGTCTTCTCTTTTCTTGCTTCCATTGCACACAGAGCCTGTCAACAGAGAATATTTAGTATACTCTGCCAATATGGGAATAAATCTGTGAGCAGAGTTTTTGCCATTCCTAAATGATGCCTTACCCAGTGCACTTTTAATATTGGCATTATCTTTTTCCTTGAAGAAGTAGAATTACTTCCTGCCTGCTTTTGCTTCTAGTTCTGTTGTTTCCCCAGAAAAAATGTTTGCTGTCTCCAAAGAAGCAAGGTGAACAAAACTGACAAAACTACAATGATCATTGACAGCGTACTGAAAGTGAAAGATCTCCTGTTCTCAAAGAACTAAGAATTCTGAAAGTAAATAGTTGCCAACTATGAAATTTTAACTTTAGTCTCAGCACATATAATCTCCCCCTTCACTCTGAGCTATTATCTGGTCCTTGGAAAAAGTGACAAGAGATATAACTATCTGTCATTTTATTGTATGAACTTTCTTGAGTGAGCATGATTCTAGTTCTGAAACAATAGTCATCTCTAATCACTATTCAAAGGTAACTTCTGCCATTATCTCTGAAAGTCCTTCTTATGTACCCACAAATATATTGTGTGAGAGTTGGGTTAGGCATGAATAAAATATTGATTGTATTAGCAGAGAAAGACTAAAATCAGTTTTTCTGTTTTGGCAGAGTTAAAAAATACCAGCCTTTATTTGAAGGTATGCCTACAAACTTTCTTATTTTATCTTTGAGTAACTGGTCTAGGGAATGCAGTGTACTAAAGATCTGAATTAAAGTTGTAGATAAAGGTCTATATCTGTTACAAAAAAGTTTTATTGATGAGAGGTGAGTATTGCACTTATCTGTAGGTGTGAGGAAAATTTCTTAGATTTTAGTTACCATTGGTTGCATCCTTCTTTGTAAGCTTGCACAGCACCTTCTAGTACAATGGAAGCTAGTCCTTAGGGAGGAAGCATTGTTGTCAGTTTTAGTTCAGGGGCCTGTTGGTCTTGTTTATGAAGTGCATAGTATCCTCACCTTCATTTCTGGAGGGGCAACCAAGAGTAATAGCAATAGACTGTGTTTTGGTAGTCCATAGGACAGCCTTGACCAATAACTCAAAACAGGGATTCTCATGTCTGGTATTTTCTTAGGTGCTATTTAGGAGTACTGCCAGCTCAAATGTTAAAAGTTCATTAAAACTCATTAAAACTATATATGTAGTAGAGTGGTGGTGGCACATGCCTTTAATACCAGCACATAGGAGGTAGAGCAAGTCTATCTCTGTTTGTTTGAGGCCAACCAGATCTACAGAGTGAGTACCAGGACAATCAGGTTTCTTACACAAAGAAACTTTACCTCAAAAGAAAAATCCCCAAAGAACCAAAAACAAAACACTACATATGCATATTTATATACAAAATTGCATGTACTATAGTTTTTGTTTAAACATTAAGGATATGACTATAAGTATTCCTGGCACTCCACATGGTTGAGCCAACATGCTCCAGTGGGATGCACCTCATTTGGAGACATGCTCCTGAAAAAAAACCCAAAAAGCCATTTACAAAGTCAATACAGGTAAAACAGACCATTTACCAACCCCTCCCCAGCACCAAAAAAAAAAAAAACCCATAAGCCATTTTATACTTTTTTTCTATCTCCAGACCTAGCAGAGTACACTCACTATATTTTCTCAAAGTTATCTTACTAACTCATAATTTTCTTTTCAAGCTCCAGAAAATCAAAGTTTACTATTCCATGGCTTAGGCTCATCCAGACTGCAGAAAATGACCCAAAAAATCCAATAGACCAACTGTCAAAAATACAGTTCCCTGAAAAGACAAACTTTGCCCTTAAGAGAACTTGAAGCACCTTTGAGATCTGACGTTCCAGATCATTTTCCCCATCCTCCCCTACATAAACCTGGTTTTCTTTTTATAATAAACAAAACAGTAAGTATTCATGGGACTCCACGTGGTTGAGCCAACATGGCTCCGGTGGGATGCACCTCATATGGAGGCATGCCCCTGGCCATGGCTGCATAAGGCATGCCCTAAAGGTGACTACATAAAGCCGTGCACACACCTTCTCTTAAAAACAGACACCATGCTTTGGTCGCTCTCTTCTCCTGTCCTTCTGTCCTGCTTCTGTTTCTGGACCCACCTGAGAACTCTCTTAAATAAACCCTCATGTGGCCTTGATAGTGCGAGTGTGTGTGTCTCTTCTCACACATGAAACCATGCGTGACTCCTTATGGCTTTTGAAGATATCAATAATGTTATTTTACCTTCCTCCTTCTATATTTTATATTTATATCCATCCTTACTTCTTCCCATTTCATTGGTCAGATCACTTTTACCCTGCTATAAAACTGCAGAACACTCACTCACCTAAGTCTCAGGGAACATTTTGGAAGAGGGAGGAGAGAAATAATAAGAGCCAGAGGATTAGGGGTTTTGTTGTCTGATTGTGTTCCCTAGTAATTTGAGAAACTATATTCATAAAGTGTCATCAATATAACTGTCTAAGCATAAGCTGAACAAGGACAACAACATAGACATGCTAATACAGAAAGGGAAAAGCCCACAGGCTTCAGCACTACACAGAGAACTACAGGCAACTAAGGAATGCTGAATGTGAGAAAAATGTCTTCTCCAGGGAAGATTACACCAATTGGCTATTTAATTTAACTGGTCAGCCCTGAAAACATACATACATACAGGTAACATTATACAGATTGCACAGGCTATATCTTCTTCTATTTTATTGAAATATTTTTTAAGTTTCTTTATTTTTCTTTAGTTTTTAAAATAATTTCTTTTTTTCTTCCTTATTTTGTATTTAACAAAAAAGTAACATGAATTTAAAATGAGGAAAAGTTAACAATAACTATGAACAGGATAAGAATCATAAGCATGGCATATCAAGGGTGGTAATGCAAATAAGATTGCTACACATATATTTACTATGTGTTCAGCTTTCCCTCTGAAATTTTTTTTCCCATCCCTGTATATCCTCATTCAAGGTCCCTTCCCCCTCCCAACA
>PVIH01016366.1:0-45883 GCA_004025045.1 Sigmodon hispidus
AAAAAAAAAAAAAAAAAAAAAAAAAAAAAAAAAAAAAACATGTCCTGATTCATCAATGATATTGTATTGGTTATGAGGAATAGAGTAGATGTCTTGTCCTGTAACTAAATTAGTTTCCTTTATCATTTAAATTAACAGCTGCTATTTCTATTCTGGGAAAATTATTCTCATGGTCTTAACTGCCGAGCCATCATTGTTCCAGTCTGATTAAAGTATATTATCAGATGTAACAAAATTAATAAAAATGTTAATAGTATGATAATATTAAACTGTTTTTTTGTAGTACTGGATTGTAATACATAAGAAAAGTGTCTTTTAATTGCTAAATGTCAACTTTAATAGACATATACATTACATATAATAAACATAAACATTCTTGTATAACTTTAAATTCTAGAAATTAAAAACACCAGTCTGTGGAAATCTGAGGGTCAGACCAGAGACAATCAATATAAATCTAGCAGATCTAAGTCCAAGATGCAGTATTTCTTGAAAACCATCCTCAGTATCCCCAGAAAATGTTGGCAATAAGAAATTTAAGATATTTTTCTGAACTATATGAGCTTCACATAATAAAACAAATGCCTAAAGGAGAACGAATGAATGGATGTTCAAAAGCTACCACACCTATGTTTTGCCCACCCTCAATGCATACATAGAAGCATTAATAGTACTTGAAGTGCCCTCACATCTCCCTAAAGAGAGGCTCCTGAAAGTTTTATCTGACTAAGCCATCAAGCTACAAGTACAGGAACTTTAGATCATGCAATACTAGTATTCAAAATTTACTACAAACATGCCTATATATCATGATGCCTATATAGCAATGAAACAACTCAGTTTTAGAAAACAAGAGTGGCATAAATTAAAATATTAATTGTACTGTATAATATGTCAATCTTGGTTATCTGGAATAAAGTGGATGACCTGCCCCTGTAAGTGAATTTGGCTGTCTTATCATCTAAGCTGGTTGCTGATATTTCTTTTCTGAAAAAATTTTCTTCAAATATGTGATAATCCTTGTCCAGATTTTTCTTCCATGTTTGTCACTGATATATGACTCTCTTTACTATTAGTACAACCCTATGTAATGAGATGTCAGAGTTCTTGGATAAGATTTCTGTCTTTAGCAATATAACACATATAAATTCACTAGACTTTCAGCCTATTGACTTTAATCTGTTCTACTAGCTAGCAACCTTAACCAGAGATCTTTTCAAGCCATGGAGTTTTACTTGGAGACTGTCATTACCTGAGAATTCTAAGCATTCCATTTATCTAAAAAATTGACTAGTATGACATTCATAGAGGCAGCAAGAACTAACTTTCTCCAAAATACTAATTCTTCTTCTAAGTATATATTCTATACAGAAAAACAATGAGTCCTAAAAGAAAATATAAGGTATTTTAACCACAAATGTCTTTTAATCACACAGCATAACAGGCAGTAACTACCCATTGCACATGTATTCATTTAATAATATTTGCTGAGGACCAAGAAACTAAATGCATCATGAAAAAACAAGCATATCTCAGAAATCAATTTTTAAAAATTCATTATTTGCTTGCACACAGGCCAAAAAGGTCATCTGGCACAAAGCTGATTAAGGCTGCAGGGTGAATTTTGTATGTCCATTAGTTGCATTGGAGTATTTAGTTGTAGGGGAAGAAAATATCTGTTTATATGTCCTCAGTTAGTTGCGAAAGACAACTTTAACTGGATATTCCGATTACAATAGAAAAAAAAGCATAAACCAAAGGGGTGAATAAGTAATTCATCTTTATTAATCATGATTCTCCAGGTGGCAAAATGCCAATAATGTCAATATATATACACTACACACTACATACACATACATGCACACACACAAACACACACACACACACAAAGAGAGAGAGAGCCAGTGACAGACAGACAATATCAGAGCTAGACAGACAGATAGAGAGACAGGCAGGCAGGCAAAGAGAGAGAGATTTGAATGATTATGGAAGCTAAGTAGCTCCATAAGCTACACTGTACAAATTGGAGACACAGAAAATTTTCTATCTCTGACAAAAGTCTTGTTTACCAGGACCATTGATGGAGTAAGTCAGAACAAAGCAAAAACAAAGTTTCAGATAAAGCAATCAGACAATGAACTCCATACAATGAATTACTACTTCCAAAGCCTTTTTTAGATACAAGAAGCTTACAGAACACCAATTAGATATGACGCCCCCCAAAAGTCTGCTTGTCTCATAATAATCAAGCCACACAACATACAGAACAATGAAAAAATTTTAAGAGCTGCAAAAGGAAAGGGCCAACTTACTTATAAAGACAGACTCATCAGAATAACACCTGACTATTCAATCGATACAATGAAAACAAGAAGGGCTTGGTTAGAAGTTATACAGACACTGAAAGACCATGGCTGCCAACCTAGATTACTATACCTAACAAAATTATCAATCACCATAGATGGAGTAAACAAGATATTTCATGACAAATTCAGAATGAAACAATACTTATCTATCAATTTAGCACTAGAGAAAGCATTAGAGGGAAAACTCAACATAAAGATCCCAGATTCACCCATGAAACTACAGATATTTAATAATCCTACAGAAGAAGAGCCCAGATAATGGAAATACATGGAATCTACCACCAAAAATAGCAAAAAAAATCAATCAGTGGTCACTAATATCCCTTAACATCAATGGAATCAACTCACCTATAAAAAGGCACACACTAACAGAATGGAAACAAAAACTGAAGCCATTTTTCTGCTGCATACAAGAAACAAACCTCAACCACAAAGACAGATACAGGTTCAGGGTAAAGGGTGGGGAAAAGATTTACCAATCAAATGACCCTAAGAAACAAGCTGGGGTTGCCATCCTAATATGTAACAAAGTAGACTTTAAGCTAAAAGCAATTAAAAGGGACCAAGATGAATAAAAGACCCTAAGTTCTAAAGCCTGACCCAGGCATCCAGCTCAAGTAGTCAGCAGAGCACCCCCATGAGAACAAGGAACTAAAAGTCTAAAAAGTCTGTATCAGGAAGCAGAGTGACTCAGCCCAGATGGCCGTAATCAACTCAGATGATCACCATTAGGACATAATGGTTGAAACTGTGATTAAAATACCAGAAGTTTCAAGCAGAATAGTGGTGACCAACACCTGGTTGTAAAATAAAGAGACCCCCAGCTGGCCTTAGAGCACCCCCATGACTATTGTGATCAATCTTGTGATTATAGACTATTGTAATCAACCTTGTGATTGTAGTATGACTTTCAAGTGACCAATCATGTATTTGCTTCAGTTTCTATGGTGATTTTGTGGCTTTAGTCTACAAATGGGTTGTGGGATTGTTAATCAGGGCTGCTCTCTTGCTCCCAAGACAGAGAGATAGCCTGTCTGTGCAGACAAAATTCAATAAACTCTCTTGTGATTTGCATCAACTTGACTGGAGTCTGGGTTCTTGAGGCTCCCATTCCCAAGAGGATAGTACCCTGAGTCTGGGGTCTATAATTTGGGGGCTTGTCTGGGATTTTGGGGTGCCCCTGGACCCCCCACTCCAGGACTGGTTGGAGGTAAGAACGAGCTTGAATTGTTCTGTGTCTGTTGTGTCTTTGTCTGTTGTTTGGGTGATTTGGCATCTGTATTTTGTGCCTGCGCAGGACCAGTATTATATTGCTGGGCCAGTGGGTGAGGAAGGCAGACATGCCTTGAGTCCAAGCCCACCGGTCCCCTCCCTGGGGGTCTCCTCTAGGGTTGTCTGAGAAGAAGGTAGGAGATTTGGTGTCTCCCCTTCCTGCAGAATGGAGACGTTCTTGGCCACTCCCATCTGTATCTGTATTTTCAGTCTGTAGCCAAGTTGCCCACAGTGCGGATTGTGTTTGCATTGTGTTTGTTAATTGTCTCCATGTTTTCTGGAGTCTGTCCAAAATATTCTCTTTCTTTTATCCTTCTAAAACTCTCTAAGATGGGACAACAAGTAACCACCCCTTTGAGTTTAACCCTAGGCCATTGGAAAGATGTCCTTGATTGGGCAAACAATGCCTCCTTGGAAGTCAAGAAAAAGAAATAGATCACTCTCTGTTCTTCAGAATGGCTGACCTTTGAGGTTGGCTGCCCTAGGGACAGAACCTTTAACATCAATGTTATTTTTAAGGTAAATGCTTGTGTTTATGACCAGGGACCACATGGGCATGCAGACCAAGTGCCTTACATCTCAGTCTGGGAGAACTTAGTCAGAGACCCCCTTCTCTGGGTGAAACCGTTCCTCTCCATCTCCTCTACTCCTGGGCCCCAGAGTCCTGCTCTCCCATCATGCTGTTGACTCATCAGCCCATGGGGGAAGATTGTGAGCAGCTTTTGCAGACCCTCCTTATGACAGAGGAGAGGCAATGCATCTTCCCGGAGGCTCGCAAAAATGTGCCAGGGGATGATGGTAGACCCATACAGCTGCCAAACGAGATCGACGATGCTGATGCTTTTCCCTTGACTCGCCCTAACTGGGACTTCAACACTGGGTCAGTAGGGATTGACTTCGTCTCTATCACAAGAATCTCCTGGCAGGTCTCAAGGGGGCAGGCAGGCACCCTACTAATTTGGCCAAGGTATGTGCTATAGGCAAAGGGTCAGAGGAAACCCCAGCGGGGTTTTTAGAGAGGCTGATGAAGGGATATTGTATGTATACTCCCTTCGATTCCCAGGCACAGGATAGACAGACTGAGGTCATCATGTCCTTCATAGGACTGTCTGCGCCTGATATCCACTCTAAGCTACAGTGTCTAGAGGGGCTGCAGGGATATATTCTGCAAGATCTAGTGAGAGAAGCTGAAAAGATTTTTAAGAGAGACACCAGAAGAAAAGGAGGACAGATTGCGCAGAGAGGAAGAACAAAGGGTAAACTTGAGAGAGAAAAAACTAAATAGAGAGTTGACTAAGATCCTGGCCACTGTAGTTGCAGGATCAGAACAGAACAGGCCTAGGCAGAACAAACACCTGGGGGACAAACGAATACCGTGGGTGGAATGTGACCAATGTGCCTACTGCAAAGAGAAAGGACATTGGGTCAAAGACTGTCTGGTTCACGCTCAAAAGGGAAGGTTCAAGCTCAAAAGGGAAAGATACGCAAGCCCGTCCTGGTGCTGTCCTTGGAAGAAGACTAGGTGAGTCAGGGCCAGGACCCACCACCTGAGCCCTGGGGGACATTAAAAATGGAGGGCCAACCAGTGACTTTCCTGGTAGACACCGGAGCACAACATTCAGTCCTCACCCAGGCCCGAAGACCGCTGAGCTCCAAAACATCTTGGGTCCAGGGTGCCACTGGGGGAAAATTATACAAATGTACATCAGAAAAGGAGGTCCATTTATCTACTGGAAGAGTCACCCACTCTTTCCTGCTAGTACCAGACTGCCCCTGTTCATTGCTGAGAAGGGACCTCCTCTCCAAAGTAGGGGCCCAGATCCATTTCCATGAAAAAGGGGCTTCAGTAGCAGACCCTAAGGGTCAGCCTCTCCAAGTGTTGACCCTAAGTCTGAAAGATGAACATTGGCCACATGAGGATCCCTCAAAGGTCCTACAAATAGACCATAAATGGCTCAATAACTATCCCCAAGCCTGGGCTGAAATAGAAGGCATGGGGCTGGTGATCTATCACTAATTGGTGATAGATCTAAAACCAACAGCCACCCCTGTGTCTATTCACCAATATCCCATGACCAAGGAAGCAAAAGAAGGAATAAGGCCTGACATCCAGAGGCTGCTAAAGTTAGGCATCTTGAAACCTTGCCAGTCAGCATGGAACACTCTGCTGCTGTCAGTTAAGAAGCATGGCACTAATGATTATAGGCCCGTTCAGGACTTGAGAGGAGAACAGAGGACATTTATTCTACCATACCTAACCCCTACAACCTGTTGAGCACCTTGCCCCCTGGGCGTGTTTGGTATACAGTGCTGGACTTAAAAGATGCCTTTTTCTGCTTAAGACTGAGCCCTCAAAGCCAACAACTTTTTGCCTTTGAATGGAAGGACCTAGAATCTGGGTTCTCAGGGCACTTGACTTGGACCAGATTACCCCAAGGATTTAAAAATTACCCCACCCTGTTCGATGAGGGCTTACACCAAGACCTGGCAGATTTTCGAGTTAGCCACCCAGACCTGACTCTTCTCCAGTATGTGGATAACATAGTACTGGCAGCTGAGATGGAGCAGGAATGCCTCCAAGGTACAGGGGCCCTATTAAAAAGACTGGGGGAACTGGGATATTAAGCCTCAGCCAAGAAAGTCCAAATTTGCCAGTGAGAAGTGATTTATTTAGGATATCTTCTGAGAGGGGGCCAGAGATGGCTAACTGAGGGGCATAAACGAGCTGTAGCTCTTATAATCCCACCCACCAGCACAAAGAAGCTGGGAGAATTCCTGGGGAGCACAGAATTCTGCCACCTCTGGATATCGGGATTTGCTGAGATTGTGGTCCCACTATACCCCCTCACAAAAACTGGCTCCCCCTTTGTCTGAGGTGAGTGGCAACAACAGGCCTTCGATTATATAAAAAGGGCTCTACTATCTGCCCCAGCTTTAAGCCTCCCAGATATAGAAAAAGCCATTCACTTTATATGTAGATGAGCAAAGAGGGGTAGCCAAAGGGGTCCTGACTCAACAGCTGGGACCCTGGAAGAGGTCGGTGGCATATTTCTCTAAGAAATTAGACAATGTGGCAGCAGGATGGCCCCCGTGCCTCCTCATGATAGCTGCGGTGGTGACTCTGGTCAAAGACTCTGACAAGCTCACCTTGGGACAGCCTCTCATGGTGATGGCACCATATGCCATAAATACAGTGATTTGGCATCTCCCTTAATGGTGGCTCTCAAATGCCAGAATCACCCACTATCAGGCTATGTTGTTAAACCCTGAGTGGATCCGGTTTGGGACAGTCACCTCCCTCAACCTGGCCACCCTGCTTCCCGAGGGGGGAACAGAAGTCACTGTAGAACACAACTGCCACCAAGTACTGGCTGAGACCCAGAGCACACAGGAGGACCTGACAGACCAGCCACTTCCGAACACAGACTACATCTGGTACACAGATGGAAGCAGCTTCCTGCATCAGGGTGAACGTAGGGCAGGTGTGGCCATGGTAGACTGCACCACTGTAATCTGGGCAGCAGCACGGGCACCTGGAACTTCAGCTCAATGAGCAGAACTAGTGGCACTCACCTAAGCCTTGAAGACAGCTCAAGGTGAGGCAGTTAATGTTTATACTGACAGCAGGTATGTATTTGCCACTGCACATATTCATGGGGAAATCTACAAAAGAAGAGTACTGTTGACATCAGCTGGCAAGGACATTAAAAATAAACAAAAATTCCTGGACCTCCTAGAAGCTATCCACCTACCTAAGGGACTAAGCATTATTCATTGCCCTGGCCACCAAAAAGGAGATGACCTGGTGGCCCAGGGAAATAGGATGGCAGATGGAATGGCCAAAGCTGCTGCTTTGGGAAAGCCATGCTTGCTCTACAGGCAACTGAAAAACACTACCACCAGGATACACATACTCAGAAGGAGACCTACACTTTGTTCAAAAGCTGGGAGCACACTACCAAGTTGGACCAAACTTGGAAGCTAGAGGGTAAAGTAGTTCTGCCCTATAAGATGGCTAAGAACCTGGTGACCAATCTTCATGGTTTGACTCACCTAGGACACAAAAAGCTTAGAGAACTGCTACAGTTCTACTACATACCCAATCTAAATTCTCTGATCAAACAAATCATGGGGTCATGCTTCCCTTGCACCAAAGTGAATGCCAATTGCCAGACATTACCAGAGGGGACATGCATGTGAAGCTCCCAACCAGGAACCAACTGGGAAGTGGACTTCACAGAAGTCTGCCCTGGACAATGCAGAGCTAAGTATCTTCTAGTCTTTGTAGATGCATTCTCTGGATGGGTAGAAGCCTTCCCCACAAAGAAGGAAACATCTTAAGTGGTGGTCAAGAAGATTTTAGAAGAAATCGTCCCCCGTTTTGGCCTTCCAAAGGTAATAGGGTCTGATAACGGCCCTGCCTTCATCTCCCAGGTAAGCCAGCTGGTGGCCAGGGTACTGGGGATATATTGGAAGTTATACTGTGCATACCTACCCCAGAGTTCAGGACAGGTAGAACGTATGAATAGGACTCTAAAAGAGACCCTCACCAAATTAGCAATGGATACTGGCACTAGAGACTGGGTCAAACTCCTCCCCATGGCTTTGTTCTGAGTCTGGAACACTCTGGCTTCCTTAGGATTAACCTCCTATGAGATCCTCTATGGTGGCCCTCCCCCAATAGCAAAACTATTGGGACCTGGCACATGCTCTTTTACCAAATCCCCCCAACCTCCAGGCTCGACTAAAGGCCCTGTAGCTCATCTAGGACCAGGTCTGGAAACCACTAGCAGCAGTGTATCAGTCCAGCCCACCTCAGGTGCCTCATTACTTCCAGATTGAGGATTCTGTCTACGTCCACAGACACCAAGTTAAAACTCTAGAACCCCGCTGGAAGAGACCCTATACGCTTCTCCTGACTACACCAACAGATGTCAAGGTCGACGGAATTGCTGCCTAGTTTCACGCCTCCCAAGTCAAATCAGCTCCTCCCGAGACCAGACCTGAGACCAGTGAAGACTACTTCGAGGTGCCCAGATGGAAACTTCAGCATACTCAAAATCCCCTAAAAGCTCAGAATCTTGCGAGTCTGATCCTGACCCTCCTGATGGGATTAGCCAGAATGGTGCTTGCCAGCAACCCCCACCTTCCAGAAAGTACTACCTGGACATTGTCAGGTGTGAGCACCAATGTCATCCTAGATACCAGGTCCTACAGTGGCCCCTACGGAACCAGCTGCCCACAAGAACTAAGAGCAAACCTCCTAACTATTCTTGAAACCTTGGGTCAGCAGACTTCTGGCATAGCCTGGTTTGATGACTGGTATGTGTTCCCCGGAAACAAAGGTATCCGCAGACTGGGGTGCAACTCCCCACTCCAATATTATTGATAGATGGGGCTGTGAGACTTCATGTTTTGGTCGGGTGGCAGGAAAATGGGGCACCCAACAAGGCAATGACCCTCTGACAATGGAATGGTGGGATGAGGAAAAACTGCATATCCTTCCCAAGGATAATGTTTCATTGGGTTGAAGCTTGATTGTAATAGGCCTCAAAATTTAATGGGGACTTGGGGAACACAACACTACCATCCCACTGCGTATGATTGGGGAGCCCTCCTTATGCTTTCCCAATGGTTTGAGCCAGTCTCCCAAGCGGTGGAACCTAACTCAGTGTTGATAGAGCAGAAAGCCCCCACTGAGCCCAAAAAGTCGACCCCTAGCCCCCCATTTAACCAGTCTCTGACAACCACAGCCCATGATGTCAGTGGGCTCAATTCCTGGAACCCATCAGGTACTGGAGATAGATTGCTCAACTTGGTCACAGGGCCCTTCAGACTTATCAACCAGACTAACCCCAACCAACCAGACCCTTGTTGGCTGTGTCTAAAAGTGGCGCCCCCCTACTACGAGGGTATTGCCACCAGTGGGAACTATACTTCTGGCAACAGTTCCCATTGCCGCTGGAGCTCCTCACCTAGACTGACCTTAACTGAGGTCAGTGGAGCCAGGCTTTGCCTTGGGCAGCCCGTGGGTTCACAGACTAGCCTCTGTAACCACACCATCCCTCTCCACAATCTAACAGGGCCTTATGTCATTCCTCCCCAAGGATCTTGGTGGGCTGTACTACTGGGCTCACCCCTTGCATGTCGGTTCAAGTTCTCAAATCAGCCACAGGAGGAGCATTTTGTGTTATTCCAAGTTATCCCCAGGGTATATTATCATCCAGCAAATATTCTTGAAGGTTTTTACCAAAACCACCCTGCCTGGTTTAAGCAAGAACCAGTGACCCTAACTCTAGCGGTCCTGTTGGGTCTAGGGGAAGTAACAGGAGTGGGGACAGGAGCAACCACCTTGGTTCAGACAAATCAACAGTACTTGACTCTCCAGGCAGTAGTTGATGAAGACCTCGGAGCATTAGAGCAGTCAGTTTCCAAAGTTAGAACAGTCCCACACCTCCCTGTCTGAGGTTGTGTTACAGAACAGGAGAGGGCTAGATTTACTGTTCTTAAAAGAAGGTGGTTTATGTGCTGCCCTAGGAGAAGAATCTTGCTTCTATGCAGATAACTCTGGAGTGATCAGAGACTCCATGGAAAAATTCTAGACTAGACTAAATAAAAGACAAAGAGACTGAAAAGCCCAACAAGGATGGTTTGAAGGATGGTTCAACAAGTCCCCATGGCTGACTACCCTAATATCCTGGGGTCTATCAATGGATATTACTTATTCATTGCAGGAACAAATGGTCAAGAGGAGATTTCAATCCTGAATATTTATGCCCCTAATATAAGGGCACCTACCTATGTAAAAGAAACACTACTAAAAATCAAATCCTTCATCAGTTCTCACCCCCTAATAGTGTGAGATTTCAATACCCCACTTTCACCACAGGATAAGTCAACCAGAGACTCAACAGAGAATTAAGGAGTCTAATGGAGGTTATGATGCAAATGGATTTGATAGATATGTACAGAAGCTTCCATTCAAATGGAAAGGAATATACATATTTCTCAGCACCACATGGAACTTTTTCTAAAATTGACCACATAATCTGTCAAAAATTAAATATTAATAGATACAAAATAATGGAAATAATCACTTTTATCATATCAGACCACCAGGGCCTAAAGTTGGAGTTCAACAGCATCAAAAATCAAAGAAAGCCTACCAACTCATGGAAACAAAACATCACTCAGCTGAACCACCTCTTGTTTAGGGAAGAAAATAAGAAAGAAATCAAAATCTTTCAACAATATAATGAAACTGAATCCACAATGTAACCAAACTTATGGGACACAATGAAAGCAGTCTTAAGAGGAAAACTGATAGCATTAGATGGCTATATGAAAAACCTAGAGAAAACCCACACTAGAGAACTAACAGCTCAGCTGAAAGCCTTAAAACACTTAGAAGCAAACTCACCTACAAGGAGTAGAAAGCAGGAAATAATCAAACTTAGAGCTGAAATCAATACAAATAAAACAAAAAGAACAATACAAAGAATCAATGAATCAAAATTTGGTTCTTTGAGAAAGTCAACAAGATAGATAATCACTTTTCCAAACTAATCAAACATCAGAGAGAGAATATCCAAATCAGCAAAATAAGAAATGAAAAGAGGGACAAAACAACAGACACCCAGGAAATACAGAGAGTTATCAGGTCATACTTTGAAAATCTGTATTCCACAAAAATGGAAAACCTAGAAGAAATGGACAACTTTTGGACAGGTACCATTAACTAAAATTAAATGAAGACCAGATTAATCACCTAAACAGACCAATAACCCTTAAGGAAATTGAAGCTGTTAATAAAAGCCTCCCAAGTTAAAAAAAAAAAAAAAAAAAAAACTCAGGTCCAGATAGTTTCAGTACAGAATTCAACCAGACATTCAAAGAAGAATTACTACCATTACCACTCAAACTATTTTCATGCAGTAGAAACTGAAGGAATATTGCTAAATTCTTTTTATGATGCTGTAATTACCCTAATACCCAAGCCACCAAAAGACACAACAAAAAAGGAGAATTATGGACCAATTTCCCTCATGAATATTGATGCTAAAATACTCAACAAAATTTTGTCAAACCACATACAACAATATATAAAAAATATCATCCACCATGACCAAGTTGGCTTCATGCCTGAAATGCAGGGATGGATCAATATATGAAAAACCATAAATGTCATCCATCATATAAATAAACTGATGGAAAAAAATCACATGATCATATCCTTAGATGTTGAAAAGGCCTTTAACAAAATTCAGTACTCCATTATGATAAAAGCCTTGGAGATATAAGGAATACAGGGAAAATATCTAAATACAATAAAGGTGATTGGCAAGAAGCCAACATTCAATATCAAACTAAATGGAGAAAAAGTCAGAGCAATCCCTTTAAAATCAGAAACTACAAAAGGATGTCCTCTCTACCTTTATCTATTCAATGTAGTTTTTGAAGTTTTAGCTAAAGAATTAAAAGAATGAAAGAAAATTAAGTGGATACAAACAGGAAAACAAATGAAACTATCTCTATTTGCAGATGATATGATTATATACATAAGTGGCACAAGAATTATACCATGGAAACCCTACAGACAATAAATACCTTCAGTAATGTAGCAGGTTACAAGATTAACTCAAAGAAATCAGTAGCCCTTGTATACACTAAAGATAGAAGGGCTGAAAAAGAAGTAAGGGAAACATCACCCTTTATAATAGCTGCAAATAGCATTAAATACCTCGGTGTAACTATAACCAAAGCAGTAACAGATCTATTTGACAAAAATTTTAAATCACTGAAAAAAGAAATTGAAGAGGATGTCAGAAAATGAAAAGCTCTCCCATGTTTCTGGATATGTAGGGTCAACATAGTAAAAATTGCAATTCTACCAAAAGCAATCTACAGATTCAATGCACTGCCCATCAAAATCCCAAGGCAATATTTTACAGACCTTGAAAGAACAATACTCAATTTCATTTGGAATAACAGGAAAGTCAGGATTTCCAAAACAACTTTGCTCAACAAAAGAATCTCAGGAGGCATTACCATCCCCCACTTCAAGTTATACTGTAGAGATACAGTAATAAAAACAGCCTGGTACTAGCATAAAAACAGACTTGTGGATAAATGGAATAGAATTGAGGATCCAGGCATTAACCCAAAAACATATGAACACCTGATCTTCGACAAAGAGTCCCAAAATATTCAATGGAAAAAAGATAGTATCATTAAAAAATGGTGTTGGCATTGCTGGATGAAAGTGTGTAGAAAAATGCAAATAGATTCAAGCCTGTCACCATGCACAAAACTCAAATCCAAGTGGATCAAAGACCTCAACATAAACCTTGCTGCTATGAACTTGATAGAAATGAATGTGGGAAATATCCTCCAACATACTGACACAGGTGACCACTTCCTGCATATAACACCAGTGGCACAGACACTAAGTATAACAATCAATAAGTGGGATCTCCTGAAGCTAAGAAGCTTCTGTAAAGCCAAGGACACTGTCAATAGGACAAAATAACAGCCTACAGAATGGGAAAAGATTTTCACCAACCCTACAAGTGATGGAGGACTGATCTCTTAGATATATAAAGAACTCAAGAAGCTAGAGCCCAAAACCTTGAACAGCCCAATCAAAAATGAGATTTCAGAACTAAAAAGGGAATTCTAAGCAGTATTACGAATGGCTGAAAGGCAGTTGAAAAAGTGCTTATCGTCTTTAGCCATCAGGAAAATGCAAATCAAAACAACTTTAAGACACCACCTGACAACTATCAGATTGGCTAAGATAAAAGACACAGATGACAGCCGATGCTGGAGAGGTTGTGGAGTTAGGGGAACACTCCTCCATTGTTGGTGGGAGTGTAAGCTTGTTCAGCCACTTTGGAATGCAGTATGGCAGTTTCTCAGAAAACTGAGAATCAATCTCCCCAAGGACCCAGCAATACCACTTCTGGGTGTATACCCTAAAGAGGCACATTCACATTCCAAATGCATTAGCTCAACTATGTCCATAGCAGCATATTTGTAATACCAAGAACCTGAAAACAACCCAGATGTCCCTCAACTGAAGAATGGATTAATAAACTATGGTACATCTACACAATGGAGTTCTACTCAGCAGTAAGAAAAAATGATATCCTAAAATTTGCAGGCAAAATGGATGGATTTGGAGAATATCCTCCTGAGTGAGGTATCACAAACTCAGAAAGATAAGCAGGAGATGAACTCACTCATCAGTGGTCTCTAAACAAACAAACAAAAAAGATAAAAGCAAAGCATGCCCAAGCTGCAATCCACAACCACTGAACAGCTTGAGATCTGAAACACATTGGACTGACACCTTGGATTCCATTTCCCCTAGAGGAACACATGACTAAGTCTTGATTGGGGTGGGGAAACTGGATATGCCTGGAGTGGATGCTGAACTAAGCATATTGGGACCTTGGGACCTCTTGCTCTTTCTGGGGAGGAGATGGGGAGAAGAGAGAGTGACTGAAGGGGATTGGAGTGATAAGGGACCTTGAACAAGGATATACATGGATAGAAAATGTGACTTTATTCATAATAAAAAAGGAGAAAAAAGAAAGTATGCTTAGTTAATTATTTTGGAAATCTATGTTCTGTATCTTGAGGAGTAAGTTAATTATCAATAATCTATCTACAAAGTCCATAGGAGGTGTGCACATATATTATATACACAATTCAGTTGGAAATAATTGAATTGCTGATATCATCAATTTGATCTACAATAGCTAAATAACAAGTGTTCTTATGAGCAGTGCCTAAAACAGATGTTTTAAAATTACAAAGGAGCATAAAAACAATTAGCACAATCATGAATATATTAGCAAAATGATACACATTAAAATCTTAGAGTACTGGGAGGAGGGGAGGGAGGAGGAACAGTGGTGGGCATTTAAAAATTTTAAATAAAAAGGACCAACTCTTTAAAAAAAATTTTAGGGTTTGGCGTCCAATGTAAATTTCCTTTTTTCATGTAGTAAGCATAAAAGGTAAAAATTATTGTGATGGCACACACCTTTCATCCTAGCACAATGAAGGCAGAAACTGGGGTTTTCTGTGAGTTTGAAGCTAGGTTGATCTGAAATGGCAAGTTTCAGACTAGCCAGTGCTATAAAGACCTTGTCAGAAATAAAAACAAAACAATCTAAGATGGCTCAGCATATAATAATTCTGAGTATTTCTCTTCAATAGGTCCCTAGTTCTCATCACCCACAATGGGCAGCTCACAGCTGCTGTAACTCCAGCTCCAAGAGCATTTGCATTGCATGCCCATGCTATGCATGGACACACTCAAACACATAATTCAGTTTTTACAAAATAAAGTAATTTATACTAATACATTCATATAGTGCTACCTGTTTGTGACTTTGGATTGGGTGGTCATCTTTGAGATGTTTACATTTTAGCAAATATCCTAGAAATATATGTGATGAATTATAATGGAAATCTAATATGAGTGCAAGGGTTTCCAGATGTGGAAAGCAAGCTTCAATGAGAGTAAGCTGAGAGACAACTTGGTATGTTTTAGAGGCACCAGAAAAGTATGCACATCTTAAAATCATTGGCAATAGGTGATTCTAAGAGCTAGGCTGCAATTTGATCACACAGGGCCCTTTGCTCATAATAAGCACTGTGAATTTTTAAATTCCTATTATTTTTAATATCACAATATTTTATATAACTAGTGCTTTTGTTTAAGTAATTACTATAAAATCAATAGGAAATAAAAAGAGTAGATAAAATACTTTTGATAAATCAAAAATCAAAAATATACTTAATAAAAATGGTTGTGTTGGATGTACAGTTACATCTTTCTGTGAAATAAAAGTAACACTGTAACTCCTATGTTATCACTAATTTTCATTATTCTAAACATTCTTTGATGCTAATAGTATTTGATGATTATTAGACAAATAAACCATAAAAAGACACAATCAGATGAAAATGTGTGTTATATGAATGCCAGAAAAGTGAGATTTCCTTCTGAAAAGATGCTATGAGAGAATGATTCCCCCCTCATACATGTGCCTATCATCTCCACCAAGTAAGCATTCAGTAAGAAACTTGAACTTTGAAGCCTGAAAGAGGGCCCTTATCAGAAGCTGATCATGCTGCTACTCTACCTTGGAATTTCAAACACCATAAATTCCTGTCTACAGTGATTTGCTTGCTATAATGTCCTGATAGGTGCTTGCTGTTTTTAGGTCTTTTCTTTCTAATCAGTTTTCTATACACCAATTCACTTAATCATTTTCAATAACCCTAAGAAGTAAGAGGAGGAAACAAAGACATAACAAAGAGACCAATTCTCTCAAGGCCATATAGTTGCTTGGTGGTAATGTGAGAATTCAGGCAGCATTTGTATTTGTATGTCATCATTAGCAATAAGTAATAGATACTTCTAAATTATGTCCCAAAATAAGTTTCTATGTTACCATGAAACCAATCTTTTTCCTCTAAACTTTTCTCTATATCAAGATATGACAAGTTTAAAAGCTAAGATAAAATTATGATTAATTTTGGCTCTTTCAAATGACATAGTTTATCAACAAATCCTAATGATTGTAAATTCAAATTATATGCAGAAAATGGCATGTTCTCCAAAACTTCCAGTGGCATCAATTTCATTCAAAATACAATCATATCTTTTGCTTCTGTCACTTTTATAGAAGATTGATCTGGCATTGTACTTCTACATTTGCTTCCATGCTCTGAAATCACTAGTGAATTTGAATCTCACTCATAGTAAAATCCAGAGTTAAGGGCATAAGTCAGCAATTAAGCATTTGTATAGCTTGCAAATGCCATTGGGTTCCAACTCCAGCACTTCAAAAAGAAAGGAAAGAACAAGAGAGAGGGGGGGGAGAGAGAGAAAGAGAGAGAGAGAGAACTACAGTTAGTAGTTTAGCTCACTTCTGTAATCTCTACACTTAATAAGCTGAGGCAGGAGGATTGCTATAAGTTCATGGTCAGCCTAGGCTACAAAACAAGGTTCTATTTCAGAAAGTAAAAGAGAGTGGATAAGAGAAAAGAGGAGGAAATAAAAGAAAAGTGGGGGAAAGACCTATTTTTTAAAATGCTCTATAAGGTTATAAATGTTTTTCTGCTATTCATTTTCACATTCTCTTAAACTACTTTTCTGCTCTATCAATTTATTCCAAGTATTGTGACATTCTGGAAATATCAGACATGCTCCTGCATCAGGGTCTTTGAAAATTGCTGCTTTCTCTGCTTAAAATGATCTTGTTCAGGTAGAGGTGTGGTTCACTTCCTGACTTCCTTCAGAAATATTGTGAAATGCCATTTCTTCCCTGACATTTCCATTCCCATTTCTTCTAAATTTAGGTCCCACTCCATTATTATGCAACTTTTTTGCTTGCTTATTGTCTACTTCTTTCTATTATAATTTAAGTTCTGAGACAAATGTTATTGCCACTATGTATATATTTTTTAATAAAGTCTCACTTTAACTCCCTTTCCAATCCTGCCACTGCCAGTCACTCTTTCTTCTCCCCATCTCATCAACTCCTCACCAGCAAGGACAAGAAGTCCCAAGTTTCCAAAGTGGCTTAGTTCAGCATCTACTCTAGGCTAGTCCATGTTCCTCATTCCAACATCAAGACTGGGTCAGGAGTTCCTCTGGAGGGAATGGGCTCCAAGGTGCTTCAGATCCAAAGCTAGGAAAAGAAGAATACCAGCTCAAAGGCACAGATAATGTATTTAATAAGATCATAGAAGAAAACTTTCCCAACTTAAAGAAGGAAATGCCTATAATGATACAAGAAGCTTACAGAACACCAAATAAATATGACCCCCCAAAAAGTCCACTCACCCCATAATAATCAAACCACAAAACATGCAGAACAAAGAAAAAAATTTAAAAGCTGCAAAAGAAAAGGGCCAACTTATATATAAAGGCAGACCAACATCAGAATAACATCTGACTATTCAATGGAAACAATGAAAGCAAGCAGGTCTGGGTCAGAAGTTATAAAGACACTTAAGGAGCTTGGCTGCCAACCCAGACTTTTATACCCAACAAAACTAACATACACCATAAATGGAGTAAACAAGGTATTTCATGACAAAGTTAGACTGAAACAATAGCTATCCCCAAATCTGGCCCTTCAGAAAGCATTAGAGGGAAAACTCCAACCTAAAGATCCCAGGTAAACCCATGAAACCACAATAGATAATCCCTCTGAAAAAAAGCCCAAAGAAAGCTTTAGTGTTTAGAATAGCTCTTGATGTAGATGTCTGTCAGGGATCATGTAAGGGGATGAAGAGGCATCATTGGAACTCATGGAACATGACTGGGCCTTTTGGCAATGCCAAGCTTGTGTGAAATTTTGAGAGAAAAGGCCCCAAGGACTATGTACCCTGAGAACCTCATGCTGCTACTGAGCATAGCTCTGATTGTTTCTTTCATAGTCAACACCTCCCTTGTAATCTATGGTTGCAATCTCAGGGGGACTCTAGACCCTCAATGGACAGTGTTACTGATGCTTTTAATAATGGTGATTGACTTTTTCCAAGAACTGCTTCTGGAGCAGTTAAATTATTCAGCCATCACCCTTAGGAAAAAAATTAGATATATACAATTGCTAGTAAAGTTAGGTTAAGATATTTTAGCTAATGGTTTTGAGAAAAAAATCTTGGGGACCTTTTTTTTCCTTAGCTATGGATGCCATTTTTTCTATTATTTTATTATTATTATTATTATTATTACGAACAAAGAAGTCACACTTTCTATCCCTGTATATCCTTATTCAAGGTCCTTCCCCCTGCTGCCACATCAGGTAAATCTTTGTTCTCCACAACTCCCCATCCCATCCCTGGGCAGGCAGCAAACAGTCCCATGGTCACACTGACCCAATATTGCTTAGCTCAGTCTCCACTCCTGGCAGATCCAGTTTTGTTCCCCCTCCCTCAAGAGTGAGTCAGGTGTTCCTCTAGGGGGAGTAAGATCTGAGGAGTCAGTCCAGGGTGTTTCTGATCCCAAGCTGTTCAGTGGTTGTGGTTTGCAGCTTGGGGATGCTTGGCTTTTTTCTTGTTTGTTTGTTTAGAGACCACTAATGAGTAAGTACATCCCCTGCTTATCTTTCTGAGTTCTGAGTTTGTGATACCTCGCTCAGGAAGATATTCTCCAAGTCCATCCATTTGCCTGCAAATTTTAGGATATCATTTTTTCTTACTGCTGAGTAGTACTCCATTGTGTAGATGTACAACAGTTTGTTAATTCATTCTTCAGTTGAGGGACATCTAGGTTGTTTCCAGGTTCTTGCTATTACAAATAATGCTGCTATGAACATAGTTGAGCTAATGCCTTTGTAGTATGACTGTACATCTTTAGGGAATAAACCCAGATGTGGTATTCCTGCGTCCTTGGGGAGACTGATTTCATTTTTCTGAGAAACCTCCATACTGCATTTCAAAATGGCTGAACAAGGTAACACTCCCAACAACAATAAAGGAGTGATCCCCTTGCTCTGCATCCTCTCAAAAATAGGTTGTCATCTCTACCTTTTAGCCAATCTAACAGGTGTAAGGTGGTATCTCAAAGTTGTTTTGATTTTCATTTCTCTGATGGCTAAAGATGATGAGCACATTTTCAGGTGCCTTTCAGCCATTCGTAATTCCTTTGCTGAGAATTCTCTTTTTAGATCTGAACACCATTTTTTGATTGAATTATTCCTGCTTTTCTGCTCTAGATTCTTGAGTTCTTCATATATCTTAGAGATCAGTCCTCTATCACTTGTAGAGTTGGTGAAAATCTTTTCCCATTCTGTAGGCTGTCGTTCTGTCCTATTAACAGTGCCCTTGGCTTTACAGAAGCTTCTTAGCTTCAGGAGATCCCACTTATTGATTGTTGTTCTTAGTGTCTGTGCCACTGATGTTATATTTAGGAAGTGGTCACCTGTGCCAATTCGTAGAAGTGTATTTCCCACTTTCTTTTCTATCAACTTTAAAGTGGCCGGGTTCATGTTGGGGTCTTGGTCCACTTGGATTTGAGTTTTGTGCAGAGTGACAGGCTTGGATCTATTTGCATTTTTATACACTCTTCCATCCAACTATGCCAACACCATTTGTTAAATATACTATCTTTTTTGCATTGAATGTTTTGGGGCTCTTTGTCAAAGATCAGGTGTTCATAGGTTTTTGGGTTAATGTCTGGATCCTCAATTCTATTCCATTGATTCACAAGTCTGTTTTTATGCCAGTACCAGGCTGTTTTTATTACTGTAGCTCTATAGTATAACTTGAAGTGGGGGACGGTAATGCCTCTTGAGATTCTTTTGTTGAGCAAAATTGTTTTGGCAATCTTGGCTTTCCTGTTATTCCAAATGAAGTTGAGTATTGTTCTTTCAAGGTCCAAAAAATATTGTGTTGGAATTTTAATGGGCAGTGCATTGAATCTGTAGAATGTCTTTGGCACAATTGCCATTTTTACTATGTTGATCCTAACAATACAGGAAGATGGGAGAGCTTTCCATTTTCTGATATCCTTTTCAAATTCTTTCTTCAGTGATTTAAAATTTTTGTCAAATAGGTCTGTTACTTCCTTGGTTATAGTTACGCCAAGGTATTTAATACTATTTGCAGCTATTATGAAGAGTAATATTTCCCTTATTTCTTTTTTCAGCTCTTCTATCTTTAGTGTTCTTGGGGAATAATTTAATGTTTAGAAAAACACACTGTTAGTTT
This sequence comes from Sigmodon hispidus, assembly GCA_004025045.1. Lineage (NCBI taxonomy): Eukaryota > Metazoa > Chordata > Mammalia > Rodentia > Cricetidae > Sigmodon > Sigmodon hispidus. The sequence continues at coordinate 20,379 of PVIH01016366.1, forward strand.
TTGAACAAGGGAATCCTTGAGATCAGGGAACAGGAACATAGGCAGCCTGCTTATTGCTTGGTGATGTCCTTTCTTGCTAGGATGAGTTAGATATCAAAGGTGATAATTAATTCTTTGTACTCATTTCTGCCTTCAGCTTTTTGATATTATATACATATAAAACAGTGGATGAATTAGTATGTACCCTGAGGTTTGAAAGTAGAGGTGACTAATCATGTTTTATATATTAAAGTTTAAATTTGTTATTTTTTAAAGATTTTTTATAAGATTGCCTTTTGAAATAAATATTGAAGTAATTGATCTTTTTCTTATAACTTCAAAATTCAGCCTACCAGTAAAAGAACTGGCTGAGAACAATACTTTTCTTGTTTACACTCTGTTAACCTATAAAAAGTTGCTTGAACATAAATATATATGAGTTCTTAGATAGAATTTATTTTTCACCTGTAATACATAAAGTATTTCATCATGTAAGAGATATGAAAAATGCTATTTTTTACTTATATTGATATTTACTGTTCACTTAAAAATAGAATGTAACCACATTGTGATTTTTATATTACTTGAAAGATTCTGCTGGGGTATACAAGCTGTAAAAGAGAAAATAATCATACATAGAAGAGTTATATCTGGATAGAAAAAAGTAAGAAAAGAAATAAAGTGATGAAAGAGAAATTACAGAGAAATAGTGAACGTGTCTGTTTGTGTGTGTGTGTGTTTGTGTGTTTGTGTTGTTCACTTTTTTGCCAGGCCCAAATAGTTCAGTTTTACTCTCCCCCTTTGGCCCCAGAAAGTTAAGTTTTAAACCCTTAGAAAGAGAAGTCAATTGATTGGTTAATCTACCAACTCCATGGTTCCCTCTCAATTCCTGAGCTGCTGAAAGTTAGTCTTTATAGCAGCAGTTGTCAAACAATAAATGTTTGTTGAAAAATAAAATGAATGGCAGCATGGCCAAGATAAATTTTGTGACTTCCAGATTAGGCTCACAAAATGACAGCACTGTTGAAAACGTTTTAAACATGAGGACTCTGATTGGATTAATAAAAGAATTGTTATAGGGTACACAGAAACCTTAATTTACCTTTTACATAGGAATCTCATGAAGCAGGTTTTTCTATACCTGGAAATCCACTACCTTAATTATCCTCACCCAAAGTCAATTATCTTAGTCAAAGGCATCTACTTCCCTTACAGCCTACTATGTATTCAAGCCCTTTGCTAAATCCCAGACTATACTGGTCCATACATCTCACCCTACTGCTACCTGTCTCCTTAAACCTGGCAAGGATTTCCCCGCTCCACACACACACACCAAATCTTTCCTGCATCTACTAACAGATAGCTCAGCAGTATGCTTCCCAAATAAACTTTTCTTTCTACTCATGGATTGGTCTAGTTCAGTGCTTTCACTGCACCTTGCTTACAGCTTTTTATTAGAAAAGATATTTTTGTTTGGAATTTTCTCTTATTTTACAGGTGCCACAGTCCTACAAAGTCTCCCTGAACGAGAATTAAGTATATGAGGCACACTGACAGATTTTATATGATTTATTTGGCACACATAAAGGTTACCAGTTTACACACTGGTATTTGGATATTTAAATATTTATATGTGAATATTTAGATATCTCAAAGTTTTGTGAAGGTTTTCTTATAAAATCTTTCTCATCCAATATCCCTCTATATCCTAAGTGAAAAACAAAACAACAACAAAAAAACCCAGAGGCCTCAGATGCTTGTCAATGAAGTTACTGTGTTGTTACCTCTTTAAACTCTTAACTGATTGGCAGATAATTTATCTAAAAATGAGCCTAATTCTTTTAAAGATTTTAAACCAGTAAATTGTAGAAATGTAAGTGAAACAATCTTCATTAAACTGTAAGTATCACCATTAAGTACTAATTAAAAAGAGCTAAAACATATCTATCCTTTTGATCTTTAAATTCTAAGATGAGATTTCTAACAGAAACTCTTTCTGATGCTTAAGATGCATGGATATAAGAATTTAAATTGAACTTCCTCAAAGTTAAAATCATATTTAGGGTATTGGTAGTCTTTTCACATATCTTCATAAGCCAGTTATTTAACAGTACTCATTTTATTGGGGATTAGCAAATTTTCTACATACCACCAACATTCTCCAAACTCAGTTGCAATACTTAAATTAATATATGACATAAGGCATTTAGATTAGGTCGGAACTGATATAAAATCTGTTGCAATTACCTAGACAGGTGGCTTTGAGGAGTATCTTATAGAAATAACTTTATTAAGGCACACCAATTGCCAAGTTATTTGAGCTGGCATTTTAATCTTGCCTTGAGGACACATAATTGACCCCCAAACCATTTTGTGACTACCAGACAATATTAAATAGGAGACATTGTTTTTTAATTCCTCAGCTCCTGGGTTACTAGCCTTAGACAGCTCAAGTATAGTGGTTACTGCTAATCTAGCTAAAGAAGTAAAAGGAAAATGAAGCTTGGAGTTTCTGAAAGATACTGATGTTTCTATTACCTGGCATTAGTGAATATGAGACTTATTAAACCCAATCTTCCTTAGAAAATATGGACAATGGATGGACTTTGAAGCTCCTGTTAAATTTGCTCAGCATCTTTCAAAATGGGGGAGGGACTACCATAAAAACCACATCTCAGGAACTTTAATATCTGTTTATATGATCTTGAATAGAATGCATGTATTTTTTATGTATAAAATTTGTTCTGTTCTAACTTGAGAAAACTAAACTCAAACCCACATGACAGACAATAAGGAAACCAAGATAAGTTGGTTTGTATGTCTTAGCTAAGTAAAAAAAATAAACAGTTATGGTAAAAATCTATTAACCTAGATTATCTGATATTCCATTGGTGAGTTTATGAGAACTATCTGGATGACATTATATTAGTAAAATGGCAATTTTATGTTGTAAAATGTTTTTTTCGAGAGAACATTCCACCACAATCTTATCCCTTTTAGCTTCAAAAAGTAAAATGTGTTCTTAAGTATACCATTTATTCAGAGTACTGTGAAATGCTTTCTTCTGGATAAAATATGGCCTTTATAGTCATGACCCCATCACAGCATTGGCTACCTATGCAAAATGAGACTCCTAAATTTTTCATTATGAATAAAGAAGGGCCATGTGAAGTTTACTCTGTCTTAATGAGTGTTCTAGTTTATTTTCTGTTTTGTGATGTTTTAATATACCCCTCTGACCAAAGGAAACTTATTGGAAAGAATCAGCTTATTTGGATTCTACTTCCTGGTCAGCAAAGAAAGTCAAAGCAAGTACTTAGGCAGAAACATGAAGCAAAATCTAGGGAAGACTGATGCTTACTGGCTCACTGATTCACTGGCTCACTTCCTGGATCCTGCTGACATAATGTTATTACTCTTAATTAACATTTTATTGGCTTGTTTTCATACAACATATTTCGATCATAATTGTTCCATTTCCTCAACCCTGTCCAGACCTTCCCACCTCCCTATACGTACAACTTCATATTATTTCTTTCAGAAAATATGAAAACAAACAAATAAACAAACATAAAAATAAAAATAAACCAAAATAGCCATAAGGAAAGCATATACATACATGGACAAACACACATACACATACACACACTGGAATCTGTTTTATGTTGATCAACTACTACTGAGCAAGGAATAAGCTGTACAAATTTAGACTCCTACCAACAACAGGAATGTTCCCCTTACTCTCCCTCCCCTCCACCATAGGGTGTCTTCAGATCCTTTCCATCATAGGGTGTTATCAGTATTTTTGATCTTAGCCATTCTGACAGGTATAAAAAGTGTCTTAGAGTTGTTTTGATTTCTATTTCCCTAATGGCTAAGGATGTTGAGCAATTCTTTAAGTGTCTTTAGGCCATTTAAGATTCTTCTGTTGAGAATTCTCTATTTAGCTCTGTGCTTAATTCTTTTAATGGAGCTATTTGGTTTTTTTCATTTCTAGTTTCTTGAGTTCTTTATTTTAGAGATCAGCAGTTGGTCAGATGTAGGGTTGGTGAAGATCTTTTCCCACCTGGGAGGAGGATAACTCACCTATTTTGTTTCTCTATCAGAGTAGTATACTGGACTTTGCTCCCATTAATGCTTCTTTCCTTTTTATTCTATTTTGACAAATATTTATATTGACCGATTCATTTTCTAAATAATTTACTTGATATGATAATTACTCTGTTATTTGATTTAGCTGTGACTTAAAGCTATTTCACAGCTATAATCTTGTACATGCTGATTTGAATATCTGCCTTTTAATAGACATACTGAATTTCTTTGTTTGCTGAGGTTATTGGCTAGTTTAAAATATTTTATTGCTGTGGGTTTATGTTCTTACACATTGTAAATATTTCTCCCTCCTATTGGTTTAATAAAATGCTTATTGGTCAGAAGGTACATAAAAAGCATGGACAGGATTACCAGACCAAAAAATCTCTAGGAAGGGGAAGAGCAGAGCAAAGATGCCAGGAAGATGCAGAGCAAGCAGGATGAGAATGTTGCTTTATTGCCAGATATTATAGGAATTATTTATTGGTAATTGACGATATAAAGAATTAATATTTATTAAGGGCTTTATATAAACATTTATTGATATAAGATCAAACTTTAAGGTGATTTTTGGAAAGTCGAATTGTGATGGTGCTAATCCACCCCCTAAGAAGGCAAGAACAAACAGGAAGGGAAGGCAGCATGCTATTGGATCTTCAATGGGGGATGGTCATGCCCCATCTCGGGTTATAAGACCCTAAAGCTACACTTCTAAATTTTTTTTAATAATATCTGAGTCCCACCATACTCTAGATTTTTTTTAATAATGCCTGAACCCCACCACACTGCTTTGAGTAAAGGTACTAAGCCATGTGGCTAATTATGAGTTAGTTTAAGAGTAAGAAATAGCAAGTAATATGCCTGAGCCATAGGCCAAACAGCATGTTCTTAATATAAGCATTTGTGTAATTACTTGCGACTAAATGGCTTTTGAAATGTTTGGGCAGGAGATAGAAACTTACTACTACATTTAATTTTTTCAGATTATAATACATTAACAACATTTCTTCCTTCTCCTCTCTCCTAACTTTTTCTTATACAGACATGTAGATCAATAAAATCAAACTGAAGGCCCTGACATTAAACAACACAGCTATGAACAACTGACTTTTGATAAAGAGGCCAAAAATATACATGTATGCATTGTACAACTTCAGAATCAACCTATCACAGCTCAACTTCTAAATTTCTTTGTGTTTTATTGGATCCAATCAGTTTTTGAGACAAGTTATCACTCTGTACCCTAAGTCTGACTGACTGTTCAACTCAGGCTTTCCCAGAGCTCATGGAAGTCCACCTGTATTATCTTCCCAAGTTCTACATTACAGGCATGAGACATCATGCCTCACTTTCTTTTTTAATTACTAATGTTCACACTGTACCCCCAAAAATAAAATGAATGATAAAATGTTCAAGTGTGTGAATAAACGTTGAAAGACACAAGCAAGCACTGCTACTTACTAAGATTTGGTATGTTATAACTTTTACATTATAGGCAAATTCATCTGAGATTCAAAAAATTCCTCCAGCTAACAATTGAATAGATAGATTTTGTGCTAATCTTAGGGGTAAATGATGAAAAATATGTTGCCTGCATTCACTGAGATCTTAGACCAAAGGGAAACAAATTCAAATTATTTGAAAAAGTGGTATAAAATATTATGGAAACCTAGAATGACAGAATATGTATGACAATAAACTTGGATGGTACAGTTGGAGACACGGAAGTCTCTGTTTGTTTCCATTGTGTCACATTTGATGAGAAGTTGGGAAATTGGATCTTCATCTGTATCCAGTCACAGAGTCTTTTGAAGATATAAAAGGTACTCTTTTTGCAATAAAATACATATAACATGAATGCACAGAGTATACAGAAATATGACTAACTGATATGGGAAAATGATTATCAGTTCTTAGGCAGATAAAAAAGCTCAAAAAGATGAAAGGGCATGTGCCTGGAACATAAAAGACTGAGTAGTATTGGCCTTAGGAGGATTGTGTCATAATTCAGTGTGACTGGTGTATAAGCTAGAAGGAGAATTGGGCTTGGTAAGAGATGAAAGTAGAAGATAAAAATATCATGGGGAACAAAGCATGAAATGTCTAAATGTCACTCATGCATTTTGTTTACTCAGAGATTAGAGCATGATTGATATAGATTACACATGGCATGTCAGTCCTCTCCAACTATGAAAAATATACCTGGAAGAGCTAGTATCCAATAGAATACTAATTGATATTCTATGAGTGTGGCGATTTGCTGGCATTCACTGTGGAAGTTGAGCATGGAGTGTTCACATGTTAATCTTAGAACTTCATGAAAGAAAAAAAAATAATGCTAGAAAAAAAAGCAATGCTCCTAAACAGCTATATTAATTATTCTGCTCCTAAGCAACTTAAAATGTCCTTAAATGGAAACTTGAAATGTGCAGAGTTGATTCTCAAACCTGGCAGCAAATGAGATTCCTATGGGAATTGTATTGATTATCTTTCTTGCTGCATGGACAAATACCTAAGTACCTTAAAAAGATAAGATTTATTTTAGTTCACAGTTAAAAAGGGATAGCCTATCATGATGGCACAGGCACAGCAGTGAGCACTTGAGGCAGCTGATCACATGGCCTTGAACACCAAGAAGCAGAGAGAAGAATGCACACTGATCTCACTTCTTTCTAAACATCACAGCCCCTAGCTCATGGACTAGTGTCATCTATATTGAGTATGGAGTAATTACACCTCATTTAACCCAATCAGGAAACACCCTCACAGACAGACCCAGAAGTTTGCCTCCATAATGATTCTAAATCAAGTCACAATGACAATAGCGATTAATGACCATAGAGAATTTTCAAAAAATTATTTACCTGAGTTCCTCCAGACAAACTGAATTAGAATATACAAGGAGAGATAGAACATAATCAGTTGAAGTTTGAAAATACCATAGACAACCTAAATGTGAAGCCAGGAATGCTAAATATAAGGCAATTAAGCTATGCAAGTTGCTAATTCCTAATTTTCTTGAAAAATTACAAAATTAAAAGATAGTTTTAACAATTAAAAATAATATATTTGGCCATTTGAATTTCTTTGCAAAGCTATAAAAATGTTATATTAATGGCAGCTGGAATGATGAAGAGAAAAATTAGGGGTTAATATCAGAGCAAGGTTGTATGACAAGTATTTTTAGGGAATACAACACACACATACACACACACACACACACACACACACACACACACACACACAGACATACACCTACACACCAAAGAATAACAACCCGGGACAGACCAAGTTAAAACTGTACAAGAATCCATTGTAAAGGAGCAGTGCATTTTTATTAGGTATTCTAACAGAAGTGTGAGTGAGAGGTCACTTACCATAGCAGGGATGAATCTAAAAAGAAGCTATTTAACCAAAAAGTCAACCTCAACATGGGTGATAACCCATGACAGCTGTTAGCCAAGAGATCTGTCAGGCTAGTACAACTTTCAGGCTACTCCATAGGACTAAGAAATGTCTGTCCTATTTGCAGCTTTGCTACTCAAAGCCTTTTCTCCTGGTAACCCTTTACTTCTTTTATAAAGATGGAAAGAGGTCTTCAAGTCTCTTGAAAATTTCCACTTTTCAAGACATGTGACCCATTTTAAGTCTCCTGAGTCTCATAAGCTTCATTCCTAGCAGGAACATTTGAATTCAAGAAACTAATATACAACAGACCTACAAGCAGAATTGAAGGACACAGGAAAGATTATAATATCTGAATGTAAAGAAGATTATTATGCTCACAAAGCATATAAATAATAACATAACAAACATAACTCACAAAACATATGAAAAAGCTTACAAGATCAATAAATAGTTGAACTTCAGAACAGCCAAAGAAGATGTAAGATGTGTAATCAATTTTATTAAATATTTAAGGCAAAAGGTGATTGTGAATAGGGCAAGGAAAATGGGTGCAAAGACTGAAAGAAACAGAGGTTGGCAGTGTTCTGTTCTGCATTCTTGGTGATACTTATTTTTCCTATTCTATTCTATTCTATTGACTTCTTTTTCACAGTTTGATTCTATATAAGGCCACTTTTCAATTGTTATATATAGGAAAATTATTGCCTACAGTATGATTTGTCTTTTATTCACTTAATTGTGTCTATGATTAAAAGAACCTCATAAAATTAATATAGTCTGATTAATTTTCTCTTTTCTACCTGGGTTGATAAACTTATATACAACTTCTGTGGTAGAATGTTCTGTATGCTGTAAATAAAGGAACTGTTTTGGCCTATGTACAGCACTGTAGAAGTGGCTAGAGAATCAGAGGGCAGGCAGATAGGAAAGGGTGGAGTTAAGCCAGTCTCCATCCAGCTGCCCCCGAGGAAGCAGCATGTAAGAATCCAGGTGAGCCACGGGCTGTGGACCATGTGGTGAAAAGATAAATAAAAATGGGTTAAATTAAGATGAAAGAGCTAGCTAGTAATGTGCTTAAGATATGGGCCAAACAGTATTAAGTTAATATAAGTGTGTGATTCATTTCTTTGGGGAACAAAAGCCATAGGCACGAACCAGATTCCAACTGCCACCGCGGAACACGCCAGGTCACAAACCTCCCAGACCCAAAACGGGCCAAAAAAACCATTCTACAACAAACTTCTCTATATGCAATCATAAAATAAGTTTTTATAGTAAATTGATATGTATTTGATATTTTAAAAAATAAAGTGCCTTCCTTTCTATTTAATAGCCTTGTAGATAACTCCCAACAAGTCACCTTTGCAGCTCTCCCAGCCATGGGAATCTAAAGCAAAACTTTGTCACTGGCATCAGTTTCAAAGGCCTCTTCTCCTGATTCTTCAGAGAACCTAAAGCATTTATAATGAACATTTGCTGCAGCACAAAAGATACTAGAAGTTTTGACTCTTTCCCATCAGCATGAATGTTGATAAAGACCTCAGTAACCATACTCTAGTTACTATAAGGCCAAACTCAAAAACGCAGATTACTTTGTAGAGAACAGAAGGAATGAACTGAAATAAAAAGTTTGATTGTTGAAAGATAAACATAAAAAAATGGATCAGTGCTTAGCATATACAGATACTTTATTTCTCAAGCATTCAAATAGCATGATCATTTTTAAACTATAATATAAAATATGGGTTTCATTATTCCACTTTCACGCATGTATATCATTTATATCCCCCACCAGCCCTCATCATCCTTGCTGTTCTCCCTGCAAACCTTATGTATTCCATTTACTCTCTGGTTCCTCCTCCCTCACCTCCCCATTTAAATTTCTTTCTCCTTCTCTATCTGCTTTCAGAAACACACACACACACACACACACACACACACACACACACACACACACCAGGCTGATGCACACAAATCTAAGATTTGTGTAAGAGAAAAAGCAAAAGGTATTTATCATTCTGAAACTGAGTTACTTTGATTAATGCAATTATTTACAATTGTTTTTTTCTTTCTGGTTGAGAAACTCTGCTGTCTGTACATACATACATCTTTTTATCATTTATCTACCAATGACCACCTATACTGATTTTATTTCTTAGTTGTTGTGAAAAGTACTGCAATAAATATGAATATGCACGTGTTTGTGAGAGGGGGGTATAGATGAACATAGAGTGGCCTGAGTATATTCTTTAAAAACATTAAAATGTCATATTACACTGCACGTTTTAGAAGGGGATTTAAGTTATTACAGGTGATCTTAAATATGAGAATTATCATTCGTTTAATTGGAGCTCTATCTGTGGGCATATGCTTAATAAAGTCTTTGTAATTTCACCAGTGGGGCCTAGAGCTATGATTCTTCTATGGCTGGATCTGCTTTATTGAATTTCCTGCCTGTCTTAATTGTATATATTTCCGATTAGCTGACCTTCAAAGCAGGTATTAGTAGAAAGAAATTGTTTTCTGACAACTTAACATTTTAAGGCTAATGGGCTAATGTTTTTTTAATGAGCAATTGAGTTTGCAGCATTCAGCTCTGGTTATGTTTTTATTGGTTTTGTGCTTCAATTTGGTATGTGTGTTTTGGAATGACTCCATAACAGGTGCAATTTTAAAAATGGAATCAATAAGATTCACTGTGATATGTGACACTAGCATTCCAAGCTCAGCTTTCAAAACAAAATACCATACCCCACAAAGAAAATGTGTTGATTCCTTGAGGCTTTCTTATCTATAACTTCTGAAAACCTTATTCACACTCTTCCTATGCACAAATCCACCCTCCTCAAAACAGCTCTTATTCTATGGAGAGAGAGAGATTATGAGCATCTAGTGGAAGAGCTTGTTTTTCTCTCTATCTGCTAATTAATAGGGTCTATAAAACATTCTTTAAATCACTGGCCAAATGGGTTTTTGCTAACTTTTTCTCTAAGTGGATTAAAGAGAAAGTCTTCTATTTTCAAATATAATAGCTGGCAATGGTGGGAATTATCTGATTCTATCTCCTTCAACTTTCTCACAGACCTTGCTTTGCCACCTTTTTTTACTTTGTGCACCTGACTTCAGTCTTAATTTCTCCATTGACCACTTAGTAGTTCCCTATAATCACAGACAGATGTCTCAATTGGGTTAGTTAGAGGGTTGTAGAGTGGGAGAAGTGAAATAACAATATAGAAGAATTTAAGATTGAGTGACAAAATTCTATATATAGCATGCAACCTGTTTGTTTGTTTTCTGTGAGTTCTATTTTTAAATACAGAAAAAAGACAAGAGATAGAGAAAAACACCACCTACTCACAAAGATGATCAGAAATATTCTCTATTTAGCAAACTTAGCTTTTTGTTTAGATTCAAAAATCTTGTATGTATTATAGCATGAAGCTAGAAACAAATTATCCAGGAGAATGAAAGAATCACCAGAAATTAAAGGGATGAGAAAATTGAGTATAGTGTGATATGTAGAAAAATGTGTTCAAAGAATATTATATATTCATGTAAAAATGTCCTCTTGAAAACCCAGTATTTTATTGGTGTATAACTGATATAAAAGAAACATGAAATTTTGGGTATTAGTCTAAGAAAGTATTGTTTTCCATTTTTTTTAAATCACTATCTAACATTGTATAAAAAAAGCAAAACATTCAGAATAGATAACAAAAATCCCATACAGTAATAAAACTTCCCCAGGCTCTAAAATGCATGAATCACAAAAACATAAAATCTAAAGCTTCTCAAGCCAGGATGGGCTCACCCACAGATTAAGAAAGCAAAGTAGGTTACAGTCAATGCCCACAGATGCACTATGGCCACCACAAATTTCTGCTAAGCAATCCTTCCACAGTCAAACCAGGAGTTTTGTTTTGTGTATGTGTGTGCTTTAAATCACTTTATTCACCTATCATCTTTCAATGAAAAAAAAAAAAAAGAATGTTTTCGCTTAAATGAGGGAGTACATCCCCTGCTTATCTTACTGGGCTTGTGAGACCTCGCTCAGGAGGATATTCTCCAAATGCATCCATTTGTCTGAAAATTTTAGGATATCATTTTTTCTTACTGCTGAATAGTACTCCATTGTATAGATGTAGCACAGTTTGTTCATCTATTCCTCAGTTGAGGGGCATCTAGGTTGTTTCCAGGTTCTTGTTATTATGAATAATGCTGTTGTGAACACAGTTGAGCTAATGCTTTTAGGGTGTGAATGTGCATCTTTAGGGTACATGCCCAAAAGTAGTATTGCTGGATCCTTGGGAAGATTGATTCCCAGTTTTCTGCAAATCCACCACACTGCATTCCATAGTTGCTGAACAAGCTTACACTCCCACCAACAATGGAAGAGTGTTCCTCTTGTTCCACTTCCTCTCCAGCATAGGCAGTCATCTGTGTTTTTGATCTTAGCCATTCTGACAGTTGTAAGGTTGTATCTCATAGTTGTTTTGATTTGCATTTCTCTGATGGCTAAAGATGTTGAGCACTTTTTCAAGTGCCTTTCAGCCATTCATAATTCTTCTGCTAAGAATTCCCTTTTTAGTTCTGAACCCCATTTTTTGTTTGATTCAGGGCTTTGGGCTCTGGTTTCTTGAGTTCTCTCTATATTTTAGAGATCAGTCCTCTGTCACCTGTAGGGTTGGTGAAAATCTTTTCCCATTCTGTAGGCTGTCATTTTGTTTTAATGACTCTGTCCTTTGCCTTACAGAAACGTCTCAGTTTCAGGCAATTCCACTGAAAGTGCAGTCAGAATGCAAATAATAATAATAATAAATCATGGTAATAATAATATTAATAATTTAAAAAGTCTCCCATTGGAAAAAATAGGATTTGGTTGTGGATGAATCAATTTATGTAAGGAAGAAAATCAAATCACAAAACACTAACATTTTATGATACTTTTAGCAGTTATTTTTTTATAAAAGATAATGGAAAATAAGCAACTTAATGGAGTTAAGTTTGAATGCTTGATTATGACTGTCAAGTGAACAGAATTTAGATGCACAATATAAAAAAAATATAGAGTTACTACAGAAACATATCTCTGGACATGTCTGTGATATGTTACTAGACTATTTTATTCAAAAGAAGAAGACTCATCATAAATGTGTACAGTACCATTCTATCCTGTGGGGATCTTGGATTAAATGAAAAGAAGAGATTTGAGTGGGCAGCATCATTCTTCACTCTCTGCTTCTCTACTAAGGAAGGATACAACATAAACACCTACTTCAAGCTGATGTCACCATCTTCCTAAAATTTCTTTTGTCAGATATTTTGTCACAGTAACAATACAAGTACTAATTTGGGTTTAGACTAACAACTTGAGGACTTACTCTATCATACAGAAGAAGCTATTGTGGCAGGATCATAAAGAAGCTAGGTATACTGTTTATTAGCTGCCTTTCTATTGCTGTGATAAAACACCATAACAAAAGCAACTTATAAAAGGAAGGGTTTATTTGGGGCTTAAAGTTCCAGAGGAATAAGAGCCTTTCACCATCAAGACATGGCAGGAAACACCAGGCATGGTGACAAGAACAGCTGACAATTAAAATCTTAAGACCGAGAAGCAACAGACAGGGCATACTATACATGGTATATGGCTTTTGAAACACCAAAACCTTTCCAAAGTAACATACTTCTTCTGGCAAGATCACACTTCCTAAACCATTTCTAATAAAATCATAGTGCTAGGGAGTAAGTATTCAAATGTCTGAGCATATGAGGCATATCTCATTCAAACAACTATGCATTATACCCCCTAGTTAGGAGTCAGAGAATAATAAATGCTGATGCACAGCTTGCTTTTCCATTTTATGTAGTGCAGAACAACATGCTACAGATAGGTGCTACTTGCCATTACAGTAGGTTTCCTTTCATATTCACCAAGAGATGAGTTTCTGTAGCTTCAGTAGCTATTCTTTTTTTGGAATATTTTTTCTTTAAAAGGTTTTTTTTTTTTTAACATACCAACTGTAGTTCCCCTTCCATCCCCTCTTAACACTCACCCTCCAACTTCCCCCCACGCCCACCCCATCCACTCCTCAAAGAGGATAAGGCCTTCCTCCTATGGGGAATCAACAAACTCTGGCATATCAAGTTGAGGCTGAACCAAGCCCTCCTTCCCTGCCCTGTATCCTTTTACAGGGAGTGGGCTCCAAAAAGCCAGTTCATGAATTAGAGACAAATCCTGGGTCTACTGCCAGAGGCCTCACAAACTGCCAAAGCCACACAACTGTCATCTACACTCAGAAGGCATAGTTTGCTCCCATGCAGGTTTCTCAGCTCTCTATCCAGTCAGCGAGCTCCCAATATCTTAGGTCTTCTATCTCTGTGGGTTTTCCCATCATGATCTTTATCCCTTTGCTCAGATAATTACTCTGCCCTCTCATCTACTGGACTGGGAACTCAGCACATTGCTTTGCTGTGGATTTCTGCATCTGCTTCTGTCAGTTGCTAGAATGAAGTTTCTATGATGACAATTAGGGTGGTCATCAATTTGATTACACTGAAAGGTCAGTTCAGTCACCCACTCTACCATTGCTGGTAGCCTCATCTTTGTGATTTCCTGGGAATTTCTGTAGCACCAGGTTTCTCCCCAACACATTTGAAGGTATTTTTAAACTATAATAAGCACATGTCATTTCTACACAATGTGAAACAGTAAGGTACTTAAAATACTTTTCCTTTATAATATCATACCTAGAACTGTTTGTCTCTTTCTTTTTGTTTTTCTACTATGCTCAGCATCAACACATCTTTACAAATCATAGTTCTGTCTTTACTACTCCACTGAAGTTAAAATAGAGCATTATCACTACAAAATCAAGTCTTCATTTCCAGAACATTATGACAATTGTTCTCAGTGTTCAATATGATAAATTGCATTTTAGCTATGAAAATGTCTCTCATAGTCCTTCAGTCCTGTTTCCCCCTAACATGTTGCCTGTACATTAGCTGTCTCTTTGGCTTTATTTTCTATGCTGTCTGCAAAAAGTAATTCCCAGTTCAGTTCTCTGTCTCTTGCTATATTTCTCCAACTGATTGCAGCATATTGAAAGAGTCTCTAGTCTGCATCCAACATTCAAAGTCTCCTGTGACTTCAATACACATGGGCAACTGCCATTTCCACTGAGACAGTTTGACACCACCTTAAACCTAAAATGTCTTAAGCTGTATCTATTGTTACAAGACAGTTTTCCTACTAGACCTTTCTTTTTCTTCAAAAGAACTAGGTCACAGCTTTATTGCTCTTGCAATAATTTTGGTCAAAACCAAAGAAAAGGCAAAATGAGACATTTTGGTATAATTCAAAGATCAAAACAGAAGAAACTGTAAACCTAAATATAAGAACGCTTATTTTTTCAATGCTTTTTTCATAAAAGCTACTAGACAAATATATCATAATGTCAAATTTAAGAGCAATTGCAAAAGTTTAATTAGCTTCAATTTTACAGTCACTGTATCCCTGGAGAGAAATGTGTTCATTATTAATGTTAAAACATTATCTTGGAAGTCATTTGGATTAAGAAACATAAGGAAGTATAATTCTGTTTGTCATCCTGCTTAGTCACTCTTTTACCAGCTCCTGTCAAGTCTCTCATTGTCTATTACATTTTTATGTTTAAACTCCCACAGGATTTCTAATTCAGGTTCTCTTTATACTGCTAAGATTTTACAACATTCAAGTACTTAACTGATGCACTAGGCTTCCACTGTCTTACAGATTCTATTTTGTTTTCACTAAACTGAACAGCTTTAAAAAATTGGCACTTGAGGCCTACAAGATAAAGTCCATAAACCTAAGTGTTCAAGGCCTATAGAATCTGAACAAAAACAACTTTTCTAATCTACTTCACCACTGCATTTCTTCACAAACTATTTCTGAGCAGGTACTGATAATGCTATGAACAAAGAGGATGAGAATGGAGCATGGAGGAAAAACAACGTGAAACCAAACCTAGAAAAAAGTATGAGGCAGAAAAAAAATGGAATCTATTGTTTGAGACATTGATGTCAGGCTCAACAGAATGTACATAGGAGTACCACAGTTTGGTTTTAGCTACAAATCAGAATTTCTGCTGAGGAAGTTCACTGGAGGAAGAAGGATATATTCCACCAAGAGACCTTGGGTTACCCCTCAAAGATCCTGTGGTGGGGCCCCTATTGCTGAAGACACCACAAACTTAGAATATATAACATAGACGACTTAACCTATATCTGACCTGAAAGACTCTTTCCTGTGGTCTCTTTTTATGCATCTAAAAAATACTATGCAAGCTGTCAAGGGAAGTAAGCATTGGTCCTAGACTTCTGTAGCACTAAATAACCATAACAAATACTAGCCTAGCATAGCAAGATATGCTTAAGAGTTCGATAAGTGGCACTCACATGTTGGTGACCACCAACACCTGTCTAAGCAGGGATAGGTACAGGGCAGTAAAAATGTTTGTAATAAAGTCATATCTAGCTTCCCAGGTCTGGGGATGTCATGAACCTTAGGAAAGAATCTACTGTGACCAGAATAATTCATTACTACATTCTAAATCATATATTTTCCCCCCACAGGTAAGTGCAGCTACCACCCATCATTAAAGATGTTTGTCTTTACAGCAAATGGAGACCATCACAGAAAACCACAACTGGGCACACTGCAGAGATCAAAAGACTGTGCTGATCCCAGTCACAATTAATATATATACAGTCTTGTATCTATTGCTTAGGAAACATCTCAGAAGAGGCAAATGGGAAGACTATAACCATGAAAACTCCATAAAGTCTGCTGTAAAAGTCTTTCCTAGAAATGACTGCATAAAGAAGACCAGAACTATGGTGATATCATGAAGATGTTAACGTGGAATGGGGAAATTTTGTGGAGTCATACCCTCAGAAGACCTATGAGGAGAATAATTTTCCTCTCTTAGGGATGAGACTCATATTAACTATCCAATGCAGAGTGTTCAGTCCTAAAACTAAATATATACAAGCAACAGAAACAGACTCAGCAGGTTTTATCTATCTCTCTCTATATATGTATATGTACATTTGTATATACTTATACACATAATACACATATAGCAAATAAAGAAAAAGAAACTATCAACCTCAGAATAGAGATACATGAGAAGGGTTGGAATCAGGGGTAGCTGGCAGGGACTGGATGGAGGAAGAAAAGGGACGATGAGAAATCTGAGAATCAAAAACTGAGTGTTCACAAATTGTATAAACAGTTTTGTAGCTAAGAAAGCAGATGACTATAACATTGATAGTGAAAGATAGTGGTCAAGAAGTGTTTTTCAATATATTTAAAACTTAAATAAAGTATTACACTGTATCTTGGTTTTGGCAGAAATGGTTCAAAGGAGGAGAAAATGATGTAAGGGAGAAATGATATTACTGGAAGAACAAGGTTCTAGGCTAGATGAAAAAGACAAGGACTTGTGCTTTGTGACAGACAGTATACCACATCATCAATTCCAAAAGAGAGGCTTGAAGATTTCACAGTTCAAAGTTAGAAGAAGCTCCTTCCCCCCTCCCATTTTCTCAGTGACATACATGGCTAGAAATAAGGAGATAAGGTAGATGGGTACATAATTTTTATGAAGAGAAGAAAAACTGAGGTATCAGAGAGTTTTATAGGGAACTTGCTGCACAAAAACAGCTGAATTCCACAGAGTCTGGAGACCTAATTTGCATTAGTTTAAAGTAAAAAATTTCTCTGCTATCAATAAGGGGTAATTAAAACACAGAGAAAAAGAGTCCTCAACCTTAAGATTTTTAACCATGAGATCAATACTTTTCCCCCACACTATTTTTAAATTATATTTGTCACATTTTCTTCTAGAAAAGCCATAACTACTCAAATGAAATATTATTACCTTAATTGTGTGTGTGTGTGTATGTGTGTGTGTGTGTGTGTGTGTGTGTGTGTGTGTGTGTGTGTACAGCCTGTGCTTTTTCAGTAAGCAGTAATACTATGGGAAGAAACTGAAAAGCTTTTAACAGGAAGTCATTAGAAGCAGCATATATTTCTTCCTGTAAATGTTTCAAAATGTCCATATGCTCATGCTGCACAAACCCTCATGGAGCCTTGTAATCAGGCCAGTGGACCATATTGTTATGCACAGTCTAATCTTCTTCATTCTTGGCCTCCAACAAAGGACAGTAGGCCTATAGAGCCAGAGCTAATTAGCACCCTGTTCATTTTGCATTATGCTTAGTGTACCTGAAGGAAGCATTTTTTCTGGCTTATCACATAAAATAACATTGCTATCTGCTTTCAGTTATTTATCAAACATGATTCTGGTAGTCACAGTGAGAAGCAAGAAAAAATACATACATGAGCATAATCCTATACATATATTTCTATTTCCAAATACTGTGTATGTTTTTAATACATTTATTTGTGGTCACAGTTTTAAAAAAATGTGGGAAAGGTTGAGAGAAAGCAAAGTCAGCCACCTGGAGGTCACTGTTCTTGATGACTCAGAGTACGATAGGGTTATAAGCAGAAATTCTCAAATAAAACATAGTAAATTATAGGCTCTGACACATAGCTAGTGCCTTGGACACACTACCTCCTTACCTTACATGAAACGAAGTTGCCTAAATTGTAAAATAAAAATAACAGTAGTTAATTTTAAGTGATTTGTGGAGGATTGAATCATCTGTAACTCTAGTATGGGAATATAATTTAATCTCTTTCCATTCCACTGTCAATAAATCTGACCTCTGCATCCATGAGTTTGATTTTTTTCCCTCACAAGATTCTACAATTCCTGGTACTTTGACAATAACATAATCTCCCATGTACCTATTACCAAAGTTCAGCAATAATCAATAATGTATCATTCATATGTTATTTATTGATGTTTTCCCACTAGATTTTTTTTAAGATTTTATTTCTTCAAATTTTTATTTTATTTCTTTAATGAGTTTTTTTACCTTATCATATGCCTATATAGCACTTGCTTGGTTGGTAACTATGATACTCAGAAGAGGATATTGGATCTTATGGAACTGGAGTTACAGAGGGTTGTGTGCCACCATATTAGGTGTTGTGATTGAACATGAGTCTCCTGGAAGAATATTCAGTGTTCTTAATCACTGAGCCATCACTCTAGCCTAGTTTTTAAGTATGTTTAAGACATTATTCTAACCATAAATAGTTCAGCATGTGCCAAATAAACACATTGTTCTTATTCAACCATAATGTGATTAATATAAGATAAAAGATTAACATTATTTAATTCCATTTAGTACCTAGTTCTTTTCATTTATTTTAAAACCTGTGATTTACTAAGTTTGCATTACCATTCTCATAATATAGGTCACAAAATATGTCTCAAAATAGTGTGAAAAAATAAATGATGAGGAAAATAAATTCATAAAGCCATACTTAACTATTTGTTTCATCATTCAATTATGGTGAAGTCATTTCCGATAATCCAAAACCTTTTGTGTAAGCTATTAATTCCAATATAATAAAGAAGAATACATATATTTGTATAATCCATTCTTGTGTATTATTAAGAAAATGCAGAAGTCAATGCTTATTTTAAAAGTCTCCTAGATTACATATCCTTGACCTGTATCATAAAATATTGTAATTGCTTTCTTAGACAATATTGATGCCCCCAGTGGTATACACATACACACTCATGTACCATCTCCCTTTACAATGAAAATTTCACTTCAGCAATAATAAAATGACATACTCAAAATACTCAGGGCTAAAGCAAAATAACAAAATGCTGCTAAGGCTCTGGGCTTTTGTGTTCCATGTGGTTACTGAGCTTCCAACACAACAAACACAGATTCTAAAAGATCTTTTTATCCTCCTATTTTGTGATTTGAGCATCCAGGCATGTTAAAAAGAATAAGTAACAGAACAAAGAGCTGACCAACAAAGAGATAGCAATTTGTAATCAGTGAAAAGAATACTTTCCTCAGGTTCTAAGACAATTTTATTTTCTTCCTTTATAAATCTCTTACTCCAGGGCAGAGCAAACAAAATTGCATAGCACCCAATTACAGCTGAGTGAAACCACCATGAAATAAGACTAAATTTTGCTAAGAACAAAAGAAGGTTAGCATGCTAAACAAGAACATAAAAGGAGAGAGACAGAGAGAGAGAGCGAGAGCGAGAGAGAGACAGCATCATGCAAACAGAGGTAACAATAATAATTTATACACAAATGTTTGACAAATAACTTTTCAGTGTGCTTTTATAACTACACTTTCATACCCAAGTACCATTAATGTTGATAATCTGTGAAAGACTACGAATTTCATTGCTGAAAGGTAGTGTGAACTACTAAAGCTTATTTATTAGAATGAATCATATTAGAAAGAAATCCAAGAACAAGAGAGGGAGGGTAGGCCAGTAGTTACAATTACACAAGTCTGATCTTAATCTAAAGTAAACTAATTCTTTTTCTCTGTTTTCTGTTCCCCTTGGAATGAAATGGAGTGATTAAAAGGTATATTTATTCAGTCCATTCCTTTTCAGTTCTGATATTACTTTTTAAATTTTTGAATAAAGTCTCATTTTTTATCCATGTATCCTCTTGTTACAACTCCCTTTCTCTGCCCAACCCTCCCAGTCACTCTCTCTTTTAACATAAATAGCATGGTATAGTTTTCCAAATATCTCTGTGCATATTTTGTCACTTTATGATGAATAACCCTGTAAATCAAGAGTTCACAGCTTCTTTTATATTAGAAGCTGAAACTTGGATTAACAAATTTCCTTCAAACCAAACTTCTAGAACATTGTAAATTTAGATCTTATCACAACAAATTTAATAGTCTTTCACTTATAGCATCCAGAATTCCTAATGCTTACTTCCTACACTTTTTTTTTATGACATACACATAGTGAAGCAAGAAAGGATTTTAATGAAATGGAAATTACTGATAAAAAGGACTCATGGAAAAATAAAATTTTATGTACACTCAAATCAACATTCAAGAGATGTTATTTTACAGCATGAAAACTGTAAATTGAATTATATATTTGAATTTTCTAAGAGTAGTTTTCAGGTGTTGTCAATATAATAAAATAAGAATATGATATATCATACATACTAAATAATTCCATTTAGCCATATCTGCAGTTTGTTCATATTTTAAAAGACCATGTTCTATGCAATAAATATTTATTAATAAAAATAAATGAATTGCTAAAAGTAAAATAAAAAAGAATATAAGATACAGTATTTTTTATACCACTTTCACAAATATCTATAGCTAGTGAACAACAGAAACATGTTATAAATGAACACATGTTATAAATGAACAAAGTGGATTTATTCCTCACCCAGTTAGGGAAAAAGCATGGGAAGGAAGTGTAATACAACTGAATATGAAGACAAAAGAAAGGATTTGTTATATTTTGGTTTATATTAAGTAACTTGGAGGAATTTCTTTTAAAGAAAGAACTTTTTTTCTGAATAAAACTGGAGGTGATAAAAGACTGAGTAGTAAATGTATCTTACCCATTTTGAGAGCACCAAAGTCATTGACAAAGAAGCAGCAGTGAAATGGCTCCTTATACAAAGTTAATATATATATGATATTGTAAAAAATGTTACTATAGACAAATGAATACATAAAACTGTTCTGTAAATCAAAAAGACAAATCAAGCAATTCAATATAAAAAAAGATAGTGGAAAGGAAAAAAATTACAAATAACTACAAGAATAAAAGGGTTATCTAATTACAGTATTCAGAAGTAAACATAAATTGAAACAACAAAGAAAACAATTTTCTTCCATCATATTGACTCAAAACATAGTAAAAGAATGGGAAATGTTCCCGCAATGTCAGGTATCAACAGTCAATAGCAATTTTGCTACTTCAGAAACTTCTATCAGTCATTAAATTTAATTTTATAATTTTAGACCTCCATTCTGTACTTCACATGGAATCCTTCAGAGGATATTGATAATAGTAGACAAATGTAGCCTTAGATGAACAATCTGATTCTAACAAAGTTTAAAAACAAGCCTCAAAAGAATCAACTTTTTTTTCAAATAAATTAAATGCATCTCAATTAATTGGTAAATTTAAAGAATACAACTGATAGTTCACTGAAAAAGAAATTTGCCCTCAACTTAGACTTGTTGTAATGCACTTATCTAATTATTTTTATTCATAACAATCAGGAGTTAGATATTAGGTTAAAAACCTGAATGATTAGAGAAGTAGAGAAGTCACCAGTAACTACATCTCTCTTTAGTTTCTTGATTCAAAGCTGTCTAAGCCCTGCCTTACTACTTCCTTAATCCTCTAAAATCTCTATGTTTAATTTTGGTCAACTAATGGCTTGTTCTACCCTCTGATTCAAAACAAACCTTTTTGTAAGAATGCAATCAAAATATCACACAACATACCTGAAAGTCTCAATCAATCTTATCTTCTTAATGCCTTGCCCTGTGCATTCATTTCAAATTTACCTAAAGCCATAAAATCAAGTAATATAATTTCTTGTAAATAACTATTCATATAGATCTTCAGACAAAATGACAGTTATAGGGCACATGTAAATGATGAGGATGACAGCCAAATATAAGATAGATGGTAAGTAAATTAACAGATAAACAGATGCTAGATAAATAGATGGATGGATAAATACATTAGACAGATAGATGGATAGACTAAACTGTTACTTTCTATGGTAGAAATATGAATAATGTATTTACAAAATAGAGCTAAGAAGTAAATGTAAACTTTAAAAATAATTACATAGGCTTTAGTTGAAATGTATAATAATTAATACTTTTAAATTCTTAGCAGGTTAGAACTACTCTAACTGATTTATTAAAATATTAAAATATTTGGGTATGTTGATGTCCAAGGGCTGTGGTACCACTGGGGCCATGCAGATCTAGGTGGCTTGTGATGCTACCCAGGACCATGGTGATATCTGGGCCTATGATGTTGAGGGCCATGTCTTGGTCTGTGACCCTACTGCAGCCAGGGTCTGTGTTGCTGTCTGTGGTTCCTATTGCATCTGAAGGACTTGTGAATGCCCATGGAAAAGACTGCCACTTGAGACCATGTTAGTATCCTAGGACCACACACACTGTCATGGGACCCTGTAGTAAGATTTGTCCCTCCTACTGGTTTAATCAAAAGCTTATTGGCCCAAAGGCAGACAGGAAATGTGGGCGGGGCTACCAGACTAAGAAAACTCCGAGAATAGGAAGAGCAGAGCAGAGACACCAGAGAGACACCAAGAACGATGCCAGCAGACATAGAGCAAAGAAGGCAACCATGCTACTCTGAGAAAAGATACCAAGCCACATGGCTAAACTGATTAATGAAAATAGACTGAGTTAAGATGAAAGAGCTAGCTAGTAATATGTCTGAGCCCTAGGTCAATCAGCATGAAATTATTATAAGCCTTTGTGTGATTATTTGGTGCTAAGCA
Organism: Sigmodon hispidus; assembly: GCA_004025045.1. Taxonomy (NCBI): domain Eukaryota; kingdom Metazoa; phylum Chordata; class Mammalia; order Rodentia; family Cricetidae; genus Sigmodon; species Sigmodon hispidus. The sequence goes on from PVIH01016366.1 coordinate 43,343, forward strand.
GCAGCGGGACTGCAAGTGAGTCCAAACCTTGGAGCTAAGCCGGAACGTCCAGGCCAGAAACATAATACCACAGGATCCATACTGATCTGAGTATCCTGTGCTGCCACCAAGGACCATGGTGTCATCCGAGAAGCAACTGGTACCGAAGGTCATGTTTGTTTCCACAGTCCAGCTGCAGCTAGTGTCTGTATTGATGTCCATAGTCTGTGTTACCACCAGGGGGCATGAAAACCATTTCTATTGAAATTTGAGGGACTTGCTGAGCTGGGCCAACCCTTTGCTGGCCATGGGAACTCTGGCACTGTCCCTCACTGGCCTTGTCCCATATGGGAGAACTGAAGGTGCTCCATATGGGAGAGCTGGCCAGATCAGGTTGGCCCTGAAAGATGGCCCCACCCCTCATCATGGGGGTAGAACAACTGACCCTGATAGTGTGAGTACAGGAGAGCTGGTTCTGCCCCTATCCTGATGGAGGTGATCCCAGCAAGACCCATACTCACCAACTCAGCTCCCACCCATGCATACATCTTGGGCATGCATTGACCCACTCCAACATCTACTCCCTCAATGATATGTTAGCTCATGAAGGGACTGGTCATGTGGAACTAGAGCTGCAGGGTCACCAAGACTGAGACAACAGCAGGATATCCTATTTTAGTTTCAGTGAGAGTCCACTATTGATGATATAGCAGAAGTTAGAGGCCTTGAAACAAAACAATACCTCAGTTTAATGAGCATTTGCAAGTAAATCTGCTTAGACAAAAGGATATATTACATGGTACATCACAGCTCCCAATGCCAGCCACTAAGACTAATGAGGAGGCGATGGAATGATGGGGAAGATTGAGGAGTTAATTGGGTGCTTTTTAAATTAATTTTTAAATGTATTTTTTGAGTGACACTGCAAAGGTGAAGGGAGGATGTGAAGGGACTGGGTAATGGGTGAGATTGGTGTACATATTGTGAAACTCCCAAAGAATCAATAAAAACAATGTTTAAAATACAATTTAAACATGAATAATTATTTAATAAGCAAAAGCTTAAATGAGTCAGCAAACCTCTGCTAACAAGGACAATTCCAAGAAAATATGGTTTCATTGAACAATTCTTTACAATATTTTAAGAAAAATTAACAACAGTCATTCATAGACTTTTCAAAAATATGTTAGCAGCAGGAGCATAAGCTGATTCTCAAACCCAAAATATCACAAAAAAGTAAAACTTCACCTTCAGGAATATCCAACAGAAGTCCTTAAAATGCTGTCTAATGCATCCAGCAAAATATGTAATAAGTAAGCCCACACTTTGAAGAATGTAAAATTGTTTCAAATATGACAATCCATTAATATAATAAGGTGTACTACAGCAATAAATAACACCAGAGGAACATCCTAATAAGTACAAAGAAGGCATTTGACAAAAGCTAACAACTCTTCATGACAAAACAGCCTAAAGCAGGGAGTTAGATGTGATTCCCTCAACCTATAAGGACTATATGCAAAAACATGCATAGTTATCATAATAGTGAAAGATTTAAATCTCTTTTCAATTCTCATTACCCGCATAAAAAGCCAGCTACCATTGTATGTACTTGTGATCCTAGTGAAGGGGACACAGGGTTTTATTGCCAGCCAGCTTTGTCTATTGAGCAAACTTCAGGTTATTGAGAGAACCTATCCCGGCATCCAAACAACAAGAGAGCATCCTAGGGAAATCAATGTTTTTAATAAAGGATTGAAAGTGGGGACGGTGAGCCAGCAGCAAAGCTAACCTCTCATGTCTCCCATTCTCCCTCTGTGTGGATATCCACTGCTGAAAGGAAAAGTGCTCTGGCCATTGCTTCCTGTTCTGCTCCCAGGACCAGAGTCTGTCTGCAGAGTCCCAGCCCACTCTGGAGCAGGAGAAGGTAAACTCTGCCCCTGACCACATCCACAGCTCCTGCTGAGGGAATTTGCACGGCTCTCACCACGACCTCAAACTGAGCGAACCAACAACTGCAGGGGTCTCTGAAAGACAGAATCAGACCCTGACTAGAGAAGTGACAGGAGGCACACAAACCCGAGTGCCACAACTGACCAGGACCCATCTAATCGTGAACCACTGAAGCCATGGGCAAACATCAGTGCAAAAAATTACATAATAATACAAAGGACAACATGGTAACTCCAGAAGAGAGTGGTGATCTTACAAATACAAGACCTGAACTGAGCAATGAAGAGGAAACAGAAGGAAGCAACACCAAAAATTCCTTTTTGATGATCATCGAAGCTCTAAAAGAAGATATGAAAAAAAGCCTTAAAGAAATAGTAGAAAATACAAACAAAAAATTCAAAGAGATGAATAAATCTATGAAAGAAACATGCCAGGAACTAAAAGCTGAAATAAAAGCTGAAATAGAAGCAATAAAAAAGGCGCAAAATGAGGCAAAAATGGAAATAGAAAACCTGAAGAAAAAAGCTGGAACTACAGATACAAGCATAACAAACAGAGTTCAAGAGATGGAAGATAGAATCTCTGAAGTGGAAGACTCAGTAGCTCAAA
>PVIH01016367.1:0-45878 GCA_004025045.1 Sigmodon hispidus
CCCCAAAAAAAAAGGTAAGCTAGATCTGGGTGGGGTTCTCACCCAAGGTTGAAAGAGGTGTGTGTCACATGCATAAACACACTGGCTTCCGCTGCTGTCAGCCCCTCCCAGGCCCTGGGTCCCCCTGCCAGGGCTTCTCCTGCAGGTGACCTCAGCTCTCACTGTTGTAAAACCCCGGCCCAAGTCGGAAGCAGCTTTTTCTCATTTGTGAACTATCTCTGCCTGCTCCTTGGCTCGGCCCAGTTTGCTTGGCCCTGCCTGTGTGCAGTGGCCTGGCCGCACTCCCGCCGGCTCCCCGGCTGCCAAACCCGGCCTCTGCTGTTGCCGCCCGCCGCCACCACGCAGGGAAGCCGCGAGGCCTAGGAATCTTGGCCGGCTGCAGCGACAGCGGCCGAAGGTGGCGCTCCGGAAAAGGCTGCAAATGGGAACCAGAAGGCGAAAGAGCTGGAGGCTGAGGAGGTTCATCCTGCCTGGGCTGAAGCTGGGTGGCTGCCTCTGGAGACCCTCCAGTCTGTTTTGGTCAGAGGCTCCAGACCTCTGCTGGAAGCCAGCAGTGTGCCACCCACTGAGGCCATAGCCCCTGATGGAAGGAGCCAGCTTTCTTGGCTATCTGCCCGAGGGTGGGGTGGCAATGGGGTCATCTGTCTCAGCTTGGACATTCTGACCTCCCTGGCTGGAGATGTTCCTCCAGGGGATAGCAGGTGTCTAGACTCCAGTGGGCAGAGGCCAGTGGCCTGGCATTAAATGTAATCACCTAGAAGGAGGGAGGACATTCTGGAGAGCCTTCTGTGGCCCAGACCTGAGGAATCAGGACGGGCAACAGAGACCAACCAGTTCCTGCTCAGGCCCGGGCCCCAAGTGGAAAGTGATCAGGTCAGAGCCAGCCCTGGAGGCCCTGCTACAGGCTCTCTTGTTCAGTGAAGGCTGGGAAGGCTGCTTGGAGGAAGAGGCACCAGGAGAGACTTAATGAGAAGTCGACTTTGAAGAAAGAGGAAGAAAAGGGTGTTCCAGGCAGAGAGAGTCACATAGGAAGTCATGAGAAGATGTGTATAAAGTTGAGGGCACCCAGAGCTGTGGTGGGCTTGTCTTATCCCCAAGGCAGAAGCATGGCTGCCAGTTCCACCCTGAAGTCCGGGCTTCATTGGCAGTTAGTATCTTTCCACTGGTACCACTAGATGGCTCCTCCTCCTTCTGTTTTTCTGAAGGCTCACAGCCTTCCCTGATGGGACATGTGCTCTGCCAGAATCTGCCCCTACCTCCTAGTGACCCTGCTGTCTCCCACATGTCCCTTGGTCCCCTGCTGGTGCTGTTCCCTAAACTGGGGCCCCCTGTGCATCAGGTGTGAGACACTTGAGTGAGCTGCAGCCCAGTAGGACAGATGTCATAAGCAGGCTCCTGAGCTGACACCCACCTGAGTGACGAAGTCCTAGGCAGCTCTCACGCTTTAGAGCAGCCCTTACCCACACATTTAAACTAGGGGACTGAATCAGAGAGATGTAGATACTCACCACTACCCTGCAGCCAGACCTGATCCTGGAGGCAGACACAGAGCTGAGGTCAAGCATGAACAGGTATGGCCTGTCTATACTGGCCTTGCAGAAGGCTGTGTCAGCTGACCAGCACCCCATGATCTGCAGAGTTGGGTGTCAGTCTGAGGACAGCTCAGTTTGTCACGAGGACCTGGGAGAGGATGGAAGGAGTCACAGACAGAGAGGCACCGGCAGTGGAGATGGTGACAGCAGTGCATGGGTTGGGGTAGAAGGACAGATGGATGCTGAGACTTGGAAGAGGACCAAGATGGTCCTTAGTGCTCCCTTCCCAGGTCTCAGACCTGGAGTATGTCCCCACAGTGCTTGTTCAGTACACAGATGGCCCCTCCACCCACTCTGTGCATCTGCCCCCAGAAGCCACACAAATGGCAGAGCAACATAGATTTGTCCTGCTACGGAGCCAGTAGACAACTCAGAGCAAATGAGAGCCACGGGCAGAGCTGTGATGACGGGTGGTCCACAGATGGGACCCTTCGGCATAGTCTAGGAGCTTGGCAACATGGGTATGTTTGGTCTGCGCCAGCCACATCCATCCCGATGGCCTGGTATAGGCTGTGGTTTGAGAAGTGTTGTTGCGTTGCAGTCCATAAGGAAAATATGGAGGACAGCAGTCAGTAAGAGGACCCTGGGCCGTTCCAATGGGCTCTAGCAAAGTTACACACACACACACACACACACACACACACACACACACACACACACACACACAGCCCAGCCTAGTCTCCTCAATGCTCTATGTAATCATGAATGACCCCGAACTTCTGATTCTCCTGTCTCTACCTCCCACATGCTGGAATTAAAGGCACGTGCCACCATCGCTGGGCTGAGCTATATTTTGGAGTATAAGGTCTCTCAGGCAGTGGGGACAGAGTAGAAGGGAAAGAGAGAGGGGGCAAAGTCCACAGACTGGATCTGTGGCGCGAAGGGAAAGGATTCGGGGTGTTACATACAGTTGCACTGGGTAGCTGCTTCCTAAGAGCCGCCGGAAGGGGCCCGGAAGGAGGGCCTAGCCAAGGCATTGGAGGGGTGTAGAGTCTGCATTACCATATAAGGAAGGAAGGGCCAGCAATGACGTTCAGATTTTTATCCTGGGCACCAGGGGCTGGGTGGGGGGATTTGGAGGAAAGAACTGCATTGTGGGAGGGCAGGGCTAAAGAGCTGTTGGAAGGTGCAGGCAGGTGTTCCAGGACGAGGTGATGGACACGGGGAGACCTGGATCAGGGACAGGCTAAAGGCTCCAGCCAGCTTGGGGAAGCTTGGCTCTGCAGGCAGAGAGAGAGAGAGAGCAGGGAGGGGCAGAGACCCTGCCTCGGGCCTGGCAGGGATATGCCTGGCCTGTGGTCATGTGGGGTAAAAGGTTGGAAGCCACAGGGTCTCTGTCTACCCTGAGCCCCTGGAGAAGGAGACCACCTTTCTCTTGGGACTCAGGGAACCGGGAGGGCCTGAGGCTGGGGTCATGTCCTCTGCTCATCCCCGCCCGGATCCTTACTTCAGTTGACCTTAGCAGTCTCTACAGATAAACCTGGTCGGTGTTCTCTCGACTAACCAGAGAAAGATCTAGAAGGCAGCAAACTGACATTCAGACTTTATTCCTCATTGGGTAGAGGCAAGAAGTCACTCTGCAGCAGGAGGGGATGTGGCTAGACTGAGGGCAGGACTTCCTGGCCGTGAAGGACAGGCACACCTGGAGGGTCTGGTGGCTCCTGTGACCTCAGCTGATCTTTTTGCTGAGGACATCGAGGTTCAGAGAGGTTAAGTCACTTTCCCAGTGCCACTCAGCTCTAAGCTGTGCTGGGAGACCAGGGGCAGCCTGGCTCTTAGGAGGGGCTGCGAAATGCTCTCACCTGGCAGGTGAGGGAAGACGGGGACCCAGGAGACCGGGCAGAGAGGAAGGGGCTGGGGCAGTGGGGACCAGCGCCGGCCAGGGGCTCTGCAGACCGTCTCCACCACAGGAAGCGGCTCACAGCATACCTGTGGTTTGGCGGACCGGCCGCCGCGCCTCCCCGCCGCTGCTCGCCTCCCCGCCGTCTGGGGTGCTCGGCTCGGGTTCCACCCGCCCCCACCCCGGGGCGGGTCACACCAGCCTCACCCTGCGCCCTCCTCAACCCCTGCCCGGGGTTGGCGGGGGTGGGGGGGTGGAGCGGGGACACACCTGGGAGGGGACCCGGGAGGGGAGCGATCGGCCAGCCCCGGGACGTCCGCTCCCAGCCCGTCTCCCCCGCCTCCCTGGGAGGAGGCCAGGCTGCCCCAAAACGCTGACTTGGACGAAATGCTGTTTTACGGCGATTTGCTGAAAAGGGGGGAAATCCCCGTTAAGGACTTGCAGCTGTCCAAACACCGCGTCTGTCCCGCCGCCGCCAGGGCTCAATCCCCTGAATCAGCGTCTCCTGAACGCGTCCCACCTCCGAGGCTCCGCGCCCCAGCCAGTCCTAGCCTCCCTCGGTCTGTCCACACCTCCGGAGAGGTCACCAGAGAGGGTGATGGCTTACCCAAGGTCACACAGCCAGTCGTGGGCAGAGATGGCTGGAGCCTCAGGACTCTCCAGCTGATCTTTGACTCCCTAACTTGGCCAACAATACTTTCTGGAAGAACAAGGAACAGATGTATTGTTCCCTTCGCGCCACTCTGCAGGGAGATATGTCTCACTGGGGAAAGGATGGAGTGAGTTGTTTTGGATGATTGGGATATCCAAGTAGTCAAGGATGACCTAGACATTTTTGTGCGTCCCCCTCGGCCCTCCCCCGCCCCGTTTTCTGAGATTACAGGTGTGTGCCACCCTATCTAGCATTGTGTTCTTCAAGTCTGACGGTGAATTGAGTTGGTCACACTTTGTGGATCTGTGTGCCGGCTTGGCCACGTGGGGGACAGGGAGAACAGGAAAGAGCTAAACCAGGCCATAGGAGCTGAGCCTGGCTCCACAGACAGAGGCAGTGGCTGGGTGAGGCAGCCAATGGGCTGGGCATCTCCAGCATGCCAGAACAATATACCCAGGGGAAGAAGCACCAAGGAGGCAGCGTAAGCAGAGGCCACAGTGTGTTCCTGGGCTGTACGGGCACACACAGTGCTGCCTCCAAGTCATTGCCTGAACAGGCTGGGCCTACAGTGGCTGCTGCCTTCACTCTGGGTCCTGTGCCCAGCCTGGCTGGAAGAAAGACTCTGATTGCCACTGGCTGCTTTGCGGCTGGTCTGGCTTTCTGAATGCTCCTGACTCCCATGGCATGAAATCCTAGTGGTTAAAGCTTTGCTTTGTCACAGGACGCTGTCCCAGCCCTGTGCAAGCATAGCTGTGCTTCTCTGGCCCTCTTTCCTCATCTGTAGACAGGCCAACAGCACCCTTCCTTGTGGAAAGGGCCACAAAAGTTAAATCTATTTTTTTTTTAAGATTTATTTATTTATTGTATGTATATGGTTGTAAGTCACCATGTGGCTGCTGGGATTGAACTCAGGACCTTTGGAAGAGCAGCCAGTGCTCTTAAGTGCTCCAGCACCTAAATTATTTTTGGAGCAAAAACTTCTAGGCCATGCCTGACACAGCATTTATGGGCTATCATTCTTCATCTCCTTCCTGACTCTACAAATACAGGCCAGGTATCAGACCTGGTACCGAGTTCATGGAAGAAGGCTTTCTCTGTCTCTTTGTCTCTTTCTCTCTCTCACACACATACAACCCAGTTTTTGGTAGAAATTGCTGGAATGGAAGGAACTTTGGTGAGGAGTGAAAGGCACTTCCTGCAGGACCTCATACTAAGCAGAACTCAAGCTGGATGGCTCTGGGTGCTGGAGGCCCTGCTTCTGGCAAGCGCTGGGCATTTCCTTTGGTACCATGCCTGCCTGGGTGCCTTTCTGACCCTACCCTCCATTACCACTTACCATGTCTGGCCTTTCCAGAGCCAGCACTGTTCCAGGTCTCCTGTGATGGTTTCTGACCTTGGCCCTGGCCTAAAGTAAGCCATCTTGGTTCCCTCTGTTACCTGCTTTACACTCAGTCCCCCCCCCACCCCTGCCCACCCTCCATCCAGAACACTCTGGATCTAGACAGGTGTGTGAAGCCCTCTCAGAGTGCCCTAGCTCATACAACCAGTGCAAAAGGGGGCTGCCTGGCCTGCTCAGGAGAGGGTAGAGAGATGGGGCTCCCCTCTCCAGGTTTAGGGTCCACCAGTAGCCTGGTTAATGAAGACCTTCCTCATTTCCTCGGCTCTGGACCACAGTAGCATCCTCACAAGCTGTAGTGACGGTTATATGTGAACTGTTAGGGCAATTTCTGGTCTGATTCACCATCAGAAGAGCTAAATCTCTACATTGCAGGCTGGATGAGTCTTGGCTTCAGTCACAGGTGGTCTGTGCTCAGGGAAGGTTCCTCATGTGGCCTCAGCGCCTCAGCAAGACATTTATTGTTTCCCCCCCTTCCCCTTTCTTTTCTCCTCCCTCTTCGCTCCACTTTTCCCTTCTGCTAAGGATGGAACTTAGGGCCTCACATATGCTAGGAAAGCCCCCAACGCTGAGCTTCAAGATAGCCCCTAAGATTCTCTTTACACACCTATTGCATAAAGGTTACCATCAGTTGAACTCACTGGGCTTTGTGAGAAGGTCAACTTGACCTTGACACACAGGGACCCACATTGACAGGTCTTACTGTCAGACTGAGACTCAGAGAGGGTAAAGGGTCCTTTGATGTCATGGAGCTGGTGGGTGGTGGAGCTGGGATTTGAACCTGGGAGTTGGGTAGTGGCTCCATGGACCTTTTCTGCAGCCCTCTATCCATTTCTGTCAAGCTCTGGTGATTTTAAGCAGAGAGGGATGATGAATGTATACATGCAGAGGACAAAGGAGGCATGGCCATGGATGGATTTTTTTTTTTTTTTTTTTGAGACAGTTTTTCTGTGTATCTCTGGCTGTCTAGGAACTTGCTCTGTATCCCTGGTTGGCCTCAAACTCAGAGATCTGCCTGCCTCTGCTTCTTAAGTGCTGGGATTAAATACATGTGCCACTGCCTTTTTTTTAATTAAACATTTTAAAAAATATTTTTTATTATTTCATGTGTATCAGTGTTTTGCTTACATGTATGTCTGTGTACCATGTAAATGCAGTACCCACAAAGGCCAGAAGAGGGCATCAGATCCCTTGGAACTGGAGTTACAATTGATTGTGGGCCACAGTGCAGGTGCTGGGAATCCAACCAGGGTCCTGTAGAATAGCCAGTGCTCTTAGCAGCTGAGTCACAGGCCCCTGCAGTTACCTTATTTATCTTCTGTTCTAAGGAAGTATCCTTGGGGAAGAGTGTACTTATATATTCTTTTTCATTGCTGTTTCTGCTGGTTTTGTGACAATGTCTTCTCTTAAGGACATGCTCTTCAAAAGAGCACTTCTTTCTATAGGCTGGGCATGTGACTCAGTTGGTAAAGGTCTTACTCAGGATGCACAAATCCTTGGGTTCAGTCTCTAGTGCCCTATAAAACTGAGTGTGGTGCCTTACACCTGGAATCCCAACACTCAGGAAGTAGAGGCAGAGGATGAGATGTTCTAAGTCATCCTCAGCTGTACCAAGTTAACACTAATGTGGACTACATGAGAACCTGTCAGGAAGAGGAGGAGGAAGAGGAGAAGGCAGTATCGGTGGCCCACGGCTTTAATCCTAACACTCAGGAGGCAGAGGCAGGTGGAGCTCTGAGTTCAAAGCCAGCCTGGTCTACAGAGTGAGTTCCAGGACAGCCAGGGCTGTTACACAGAGAAACAAGAAAGAAAACTATTTCCTTTCCTCTGCATGGGGTTACTGATGGTTGGGATCAAATGTGGGGTGTCTGGAAGAGCAGTCTGTGCTCTTCACTACTCACCATCTCCCTAGCCTCTATGCTCAGTTTCTAAAAGCATTTTTAAGGCTGGAAAGATGGTCCAACAGGTAAGGGCACTTGCTGCCAAGCCAGAGGACTCTAGTGTGGTCCCTGGAACTGATTCATGCAAATTGACTTATGACTGTGACATTTATATCATGACATATGCGCCCTCCTAATAAATAACTAAAGTGTAATTAAAAAGGCTTTTTTTAAAAAGTAGTGCATGGGGGAGGGGAGGGGAGAAGAGGAGGGAGGGGAAACTGAGGTTAAGTTGTAAAATAAATGATGTAAAAACCAACACACACATAGAGTAGTGTTGTATTGAGAGAATGTACTTTGTTTTTTTTTTTTTTTTCTAAAACTTTATTTATTTATTTATTTGCCTTGGTGTTTGCCTGGAACTGGAACTACAGACAGTTGTTAGCTGCCATGTGGGTGCTGGGAATCGAACCCGGGTCCTCTGGAAGAGCAGACGGTGCTCTTAACCGCTGAGCCATCTCTCCAGCCCCGAGAGAATGTACTTTGTACAAGCCTCCTGATCAGGTGGTGATGGGCATGTCTTCTCTTGGAGCTATTATGTATAATGTAATGCCATGATCATTTGCATACAGTACGTATGACTCCATTTTAGTTGCCCATATTCCTCTCTGTTGAGTAGAGCATTTAAGCTGTTAGAACCCAGAACACGGGTCTTGTTCTCCCTGTTAAGTGCTGTGAATAGCACAGGTCAGGACACAAAGGGGTGTGTGAGCTGGCAGAAGGCGTTTTGGAGGAAGGAGCCTTGAAGGTAAAGACCGACATCACTAGTGGAATCAGCAGATTTAAGGGCCCAGAACTATGAGGATCCCAGGGGCTTAGAATCTGTGCTGTAAGGAATCCTGGGTGACAGAGTAAAGGTTGGTGGGAGAAGAGGGTTGGTGAGGCTGAAGATAAGGCCTTGGATCCTGGCAGTATGGAGTCCAGAAGGATGTCAACATGATGGGAAATCATAGGACCTGAGTCAAATCCAAGACCTGCCTCCCCCATATCATCTAGAAACTGGGGGTGATATCGACACCAATATCCTGGTGTTGAGATGACTGGATTTTCATCTCTGAAGAGTCCCAGTGGTACCTGACAGAAAGCTGGCCTACACAAGGCCCAGGTCTCATCTTAAAAGGGTTTGCTTTAGCAAGGGATGTACTGAGGTCAAGCTGGTTTTCCAGAAGGTTCTATCTGGTTAATGAGTCTAGCCTGGGGCAGGCGGTCAGACACACTGGGAGAGGGTTAGCGGACAGTATTTCCGGATCCCAGCCTTTGAGATTTGGGTTCGAATAATAGCTGAGCGCTTGGTCCTGGTGGCTGGTTTGGTGACACCTTCTCCTTCTCTCTCCAGTACATCCTCAGACACCATGCAGGGGGCTCTGATGCCTCTGCCTTCCCTGCTGCTGTTGCTGTTGGGGTGCGGGCCCAGAGCGTCCTCTGGTGGCGGAGCAGGGGGCCCGGCAGGCTATGCCCCTGTAAAGTACGTGCAGCCCATGCAGAAAGGACCAGTGGGACCGCCTTTCCGAGAGGGCAAGGGCCAGTACTTGGGTGAGAGCCTCCCTACTCAACAGTCTCTAAGAGATTCCCAGCTCCCTGAGCCCCCCAGCCCCTCCAGACCGCAGCTTCTCAGTGTTCAGCAGGAATCCCTGCTCCACGTCCTATGGCTGGGTCCGGGCTTCTCAGCCTTAGAGGGCCAGAAGCTGACTGTGGTTGTCTGGTGCAGGCAGGCGTCATATGGGGGTTCAGGAAAGCAGAGAAAGAAGCTTCTTGACTGGTCTGTAAAGCGGGTTCCTGGTGCCACCTGGTGGCCGTCCAACCATCAGATCTTGCAGTCATAAATATTCTAAGTTCATTGGGCAGGGGCTGACCGGTTAGTGGGGTACAGGGAGCCCTAGAGGACACCAGTAGCAGTCCCCGGGACAGCAACTGGACAGCTTTGGTCTCTTTCCATTATGGGGAGGCAGCTCTGAGCCTGGTCTCCATGAGAAGATGCAAAGCCTTGTTACTCCCCAGTGGCCCCGCATTGCCTTTGGTAATGGGTAGATGGGGCTCCCAGCTCTCATTGTCTAGGTCTTTGACTGTTCCCTTCTCTCTCTTTCAGAAATGCCACTGCCGCTGCTGCCAATGGACTTGAAAGGAGAGCCAGGTCCCCCTGGGAAGCCGGGACCTCGGGGTCCCCCTGGGCCTCCTGGCTTCCCAGGAAAGCCAGGCACAGGAAAACCTGGGCTTCACGGGCAGCCAGGCCCTGCTGGCCCCCCTGGCTTCTCCCGAATGGGCAAGGCTGGGCCCCCAGGGCTCCCAGGCAAGGTTGGACCACCAGGACAGCCAGGGCTGAGGGGAGAGCCAGGAATTCGAGGGGACCAGGGCCTCCGGGGGCCCCCAGGACCCCCCGGCCTTCCTGGCCCTTCAGGCATTACTGTCCCTGGAAAACCAGGTGCCCAGGGGGTGCCAGGGCCTCCAGGATTTAGGGGGGAGCCAGGCCCCCAGGGAGAGCCTGGACCTAGAGGAGATAGGGGCCTCAAGGGGGATAATGGAGTAGGCCAGCCAGGCCTTCCGGGGCCCCCTGGACAGGCAGGTGCTCCTGGGCCCCCTGGGTTGCCTGGTCCACTTGGTTTAGGCAAACCAGGTTTGGATGGGATGCCAGGAGCTCCAGGAGACAAAGGTGATTCTGGGCCTCCTGGGGTTCCGGGCTCTAGGGGAGAGCCAGGAGTGGTGGGTCCAAAAGGCCCCCCTGGGGTAGATGGTGTGGGGGTGCCAGGGGCAGCAGGGGTACCAGGGCCACAGGGACCAGCAGGGGCTAAAGGGGAGCCAGGGCTCCGGGGCCCCCCTGGCCTGATAGGCCCCATTGGCTATGGGATGCCAGGAAAACCAGGACCTAAGGGAGATAGGGGCCCAGCTGGGGCCCCAGGGCTCTTGGGGGACAGAGGTGAGCCCGGAGAGAGTGGGGAGCCGGGAGAACAGGGCCCTCAGGGCCTGGGGGGTCCACCTGGCCTTCCTGGGTCTGCAGGGCTTCCTGGTAGACGTGGGCCCCCTGGGCCCAAGGGAGAGGTAGGACCTGGAGGTCCCCCAGGAGTGCCTGGTATTCGGGGTGACCAAGGCCCTAATGGCCTGGCGGGGAAGCCTGGGCTCCCTGGTGAGCGGGGACTTCCTGGGGCCCACGGACCCCCTGGACCAGCTGGGCCCAAGGGTGAGCCAGGTTTTACAGGTCGCCCTGGAGGGCCAGGGGTGGCAGGACCCCTGGGACAGAAAGGTGACTTGGGGCTTCCTGGGCAGCCTGGCTTAAGGGGCCCCTCTGGGATCCCAGGACTCCAGGGCCCAGCTGGCCCTATTGGGCCCCAGGGTCTGCCAGGCCTGAAGGGTGAACCGGGCCTTCCAGGGCCTCCTGGAGAGGGGAAGGTGGGAGAACCTGGCTCTGCTGGGCCCACAGGACCCCCTGGAGTCCCTGGCTCCCCAGGACTCACAGGTCCTCCTGGGCCTCCTGGGCCTCCTGGGCCTCCTGGAGCCCCTGGGGCCTTTGATGAGACTGGTATTGCAGGCCTGCATCTGCCCAATGGCGGAGTGGAGGGGGCTGTGCTGGGCAAGGGAGGGAAGCCACAGTTTGGGCTGGGTGAGCTGTCAGCCCACGCCACACCAGCCTTCACCGCTGTGCTCACCTCCCCCTTCCCTGCCTCAGGCATGCCAGTTAGGTTTGACCGGACTCTCTACAATGGTCACAGCGGCTACAACCCGGCTACCGGTATCTTCACCTGCCCCGTGGGAGGCGTCTACTACTTTGCTTACCATGTGCATGTCAAGGGCACCAATGTGTGGGTGGCCCTGTACAAGAACAATGTGCCAGCCACCTACACGTATGATGAGTATAAGAAAGGATATTTGGACCAGGCGTCTGGCGGGGCTGTGCTCCAGCTGCGGCCCAATGACCAGGTGTGGGTGCAGATGCCCTCAGATCAGGCCAATGGCCTCTACTCCACTGAGTACATCCACTCCTCCTTCTCAGGATTCTTGCTCTGTCCCACATAACCCGTGGGGGGCCCTGCTGCCCTGGCCTCCTCCTCTTTAGCAATAGAGAGACTTTTCCAGTTACAGAGATCTCCATTTGAAGGAAACAACCAAAAGCTGAACAGAGGCGACGGTGGCCTTGGCCCGAGGAGACTGACTTGTTTTCCCCTTGTGTAGGCCGAAGTCATTCTGGAAGAGGTTGGCTTCATTTCCTTTTCCCCAGGTGCACTGTGGGGTTGTACCCTGCTCTGGATCTGCCTGGTTTGTAGGCAGCACCTCGGAGCACTCAGTTCAGCCCCCCTTGTGAGTCCTGGAAGCTGCTGGGAGAGATGGGTTTCCTGTTGGCCTTAGATGGCATGGAACGGGCCAGGAGCAATTCCTGTGTTCGCTGGGTCTCTTCCAGCTCCCCACAGGCCTCCAGCCTATGACATTTGGTTCCCTGGGGTTTTTGTTTTCTTTTGTGGGAAAGCAAGAAGGAGAATGGGGACCATGGAGGCAGTGAGTGTGGACAGACTCCTGGAATGATGCTGCGGCCTCAGTACTTGTGGGGACAGATGTGTGGCCCTTGCTACTGGCCACTGAAAGACTCCAGAAGCAGCCATCTGTGGGGATCTGTGAGGGGACAGGGGCATGGATCTGAGGCAGTCTGGTAGCTCTTTCATTTCCCTGGCTCTGGCTCTTCAGGGTGAGGGTGAACAACCCTGGGCTGAGATGGAACCCTGTGTAGTTAATCTCTACAGATTGCAGAGCCAGCCAGGACTGATGATTGGCAAACATGAGTGTCCCTCTCTCTCTTACCTGCCGGAGGTGGGCTAATTTTCTCATTATCAGACTGTTAGGGGACCCTTGCCAACCCCAAACTAAGTGTCTTCAAGGCAGAGGGTCTCTCTTTGGGCCCTCTGCACAGAGGCACGCAAGCTTGTTGATGAAGACTTCTGTTTCTCCTTAATAAGAACCACGCTGTGGATAGTGTCTCCTGGAAGGGCTCATCTGTGGACACTTCCTCTCTCTCCACCCTCTGCTTTCAATTTCCTGTTCTAAGCAGGGCAGGGCCCAGGAGGCCAAGGCCCTGACAGAATGCCAGCAGGCCCCAGTGGAATGGGCTGGCTCTGGAGGCTTCCACCACCCTCCCTAATCAGAGTGCTCCGCAAAGAAACAGGCAGCCTGGCTTCCCAGCCTCTTGGCCCCCAATTCAGGCTGGGATCAGTGCAGGGGTGGTAGGGATGGTAGATATTCTCACCTGTGTAAAGATGGCTGCTTTCTCTGTGGTCCATGACGCTCCTTAGTTCTCACCTAGCCAGCCCACACCACTGGACCAAGTGTAAATCTGGGGCATTCAATAGGCAACCCATCTTGTGCTTCAATTTGGGCCCATTCAACTGTCCATGCTTATGGTCTGAGGATTGGGGCCCAGCCTCCTCCCCTGCAAGGCAGTTTAGCTAATTGCTTACTTTAGCTCCCGAAGGGGGAGCCTGCCTGTGACAGCAAGAGAAAGCTCTGCCCAGGACTTGGTGTACTTTTTCTGCCACACCCAAGAGAACCAACTGGTGTCTCAGTGTCCTTTTGCTCAACCTCCACCTCCCTGGGTCAAAGCCACTAATCTGATGTTAGGGATGAGATCTGATAGGCAGTAATTAGTCAGCTCTCAGAGGGAGCCCTGGGGACTGAATACCAGGGAGCCCCCAAAGCTGTATCAGAGCAGAGCTGCCGGACTCCCACCCTGAATCCCTTTAGGGAAGGATTGGCGATTGTGAAATGTTTGTGGATTGGAACTGTAGGTGTCACTGACCAGCTTTGACAAAGTGTCAGGTTTGAACTATATGTCAACTATACTTACCTTGTGCATTTTTGTATTCTGGCTCTTATTATTATTTTTTTTAAGATTAAGGTTTTTCCACTTGTGATTTCATTTCTAACCTGGTGTAGGAAGTTTCTCTCTACTTATCATGTGCCCCATGTCAGGTTCAGGGAAAATGCACTGGGGATTCAGGAAAATGGGATTTCTTTTTGAAAAGAAAACTACAGTATTGACTGTATTGACACCCCCAATAAAACCTGTTATAGAAACCCCACTGTGACACTGGCCTCCATACAGATGTTTATGGGCATCCCTGGCCTCCTGAGGAGTGCACCTTCCTTTCAGCTCCCACTCGGGCTGCTGAGGCCCATTAGAACCACTAGCTGCTCCCTTGGTGCCTCAGCTCCACCAGGCTAACTTGGAGGCATTCTATGAAACCAAAGAAGGGCAGAGGCTGGAGCCAGCTGAACTTCACTGGAACATTTCTGCAGGCTCTCAGGAGTAGCGGAGCATGACAGTTGGCTAAGTTACAACATCTGATACAAATTATGAATGAAACTGTGAATCTCTGGTCCTGAGGACAAGCCCAATGTTGAGGACAGGGTAGGGGGAGCCGTCCTACCCAGAAAGCACCTGTCTGTAGCTTGCCATGCACAGTATGCTTGTCTAGTGTTCATGTCCTAGGCTCAGGGGACCTGGGACAGCAGACCAGATAAAAGCCATGCTGTTATCTGCCTCTCTGATAGAACCTCACCTTGGCTGGAAGCCGAATGCCTGATGTTCCTGGAGCCTCGGGCTAACCACTGCACATGCTGGCCCTTCACTGAACCTGCAAGGATGCTCAAGAGATCATACTCATGGTTTGTGGGAAGGTGTCTTTTTTCTCTCTGAGACAGGGTCTCACTATGTAGCCCTGGCTGTCCCAGTACTCACTAGTAGATCAGGCTAGCCTTGAACTCACAGAGATCCACCTGCCTCTGCCTCCTAAGCGCTGGGATTAAAGGCATACACCACCACTTCTGCCTTCAACTGTCGTTTGTAACAGATAAAACAGATGCTGTACAAAACTTCCTAGATAGTCAAGGCCTTCAGCCTTCAAGATACAGGAGGCATACAACAGTCCACTGGGACACCTGGGGTGACATCCCACTTCCATCAAAGGTGGGTAGGTGCTCTGTACCATTCTACAGAGTCTCTGTTCCTGGAACAATTGGCCTGTTTCTACCCAATGTCTCAAGCAAAGCATTTGTCCAGATGCTGTGACAGAATTGAGATGTCCAGTAGGAAAAGCACACACCAGGTCTACTCTGCCCTTCCCAGCGGGAAGTAGACCACCCCAGCTGCCTTCAGGTTCTAGTACTAGAAAAGTACAGTCTAGGCAGGAAGTCACTACTTAAGACAACCCACCAGTGGAAATGCAAACAGGATATGCTGGAAATTACAAAACAAAATGTTTATTGCTGTGATTTCTACCAGAAGCGGTCAAGGACCCTCCTTCAGAGGGGCCAGGCCAGGTTGGCAGTGGAAGGGCTGGACGCAGTCTCAAGAGCCACACCACCTGTTGACCCTGTCTAGTCAACAAGCGGCTGCCTGTCACACTGGTTAAGACCCAGCAGGGAGATATGCCCATAGGTCATTCCCACCTTCTGAAGTCCTATGTCCTAGATGGAAAAGGCCACAAATATCCCTCCAAAATAAAACTGCCCTGACTGCTCCTATTTCCAAGGACCCTGGGGTGTCACAGAGCCCCGCAGCAAGCCAGAACTGCAGCTCCAAGACAGCACCAGTTCCTCACTGTTCCATAGAACATCCTAAGACTCCAGCCCCAAGGGTGCCCTCAGCCTGCCCTTTAGAAATGCTGAGGCAGGAGAACTTAAGGGGACTCTGGTTGCAATCTGAGTTGTCCTTGGTCCTGATGGCCTGACAAGGCCACCGAAGCTGTGTCCCTCACAGATTCTCTTGGAAGACTCGATGCAGGCTCTGAGCCAGGACGTCTGTTTCCTCATAGCCCTCACAGCTTTGCTGCCAGCTCTCTGGCACCTGCTCCATCCCATAGTAAGCTCCAGCAATGGCCCCAGCCATGGTGGCTATGGTGTCTGTATCTCCACCAAGTGAGATAGAGTAGATGAGAGTCCTCTGCAGGCTGTTGAAGGTGGAGGGGATCTCAGGATCAGGCTCCATGCAGCGCAGGAAGCAGTAGATGGCAGTGGGTACAGATTCAAAGGCAGCGATGCCATTCCCTACGGGAAAGCCAGAGCACAGGAACTTGACCTGCCTCCCTGCCACAGGCTTCCCGCCATTGCCAAGGCCAGCTTTGTAGGGCCATGCTGAGATCTCAGACTCTAGTCAGACCACGGGAAACCTACCAGAGCTGCTGGTGGCCAGACAAGGTCCCACTCAGCCCTGTTCTTGGCTCTGATTCCTGCTCTCTCCCAGGGCTATTGAGGAGAGTCACCCTGAAGCACTTCACATAGTCCCCAGGGTACAGGCACCAGATAAATTAGTATCCCTAATCACATTGGTGGACAAGCTGACAACTAGTTGCCGCTTCTGGGGATACTGATCCCTAAGGCTGCAGGCCCCATGTTCACAGCCCTCTCTGAGATCAGTTGGGGCACACATTAGTCAGGGTCCACCCACCTAGCTCAGACACCACTTCCTCTCGGCTCACCACGCTCTGGTCCAGCAGCTCTCCGACCTTTTTCAGCCTGCTGGAGTATGGACGCTCTTCCATACCCAACCTGGGGTTTGGGAAAAGAGTTCAGAAGTCAGAGAGAGCAGGCAGACACACAAGTAGGGGAAGGGACTCAAGAGGAATTGGGAACATCAGGTCCCATCAAGGTGCACGTGTCTTAACAGTGTCGGGAGAGGACCAGAGATGTTTTGTTCTCTGGGACACCAAAGGCCATGAATTCACTGAGGCAAAGGGACCTCTCCTTACCACTCCTTATGGTTCCCAATGAAGACAGGAAGATTTGGCTTTGCAGCAATGCCAGACACTCTACCCCTGCGCTACACACTCTGACTTGCCTCAGCCCTAGCTCCAGTCCATACTCACTCCTTGGCATCCAGGACCGACTGAGCATCACCTTCTAGTTCCTCCATGTGGCCCAGAAGCTGCTCGAGGAATTGCTCACTGGATGGCACACCCTGAAGAGCTAGGTGCACAGCCAGGGCCTGCAGGATGGCACCGTTGTAACCCAGGGAGGAGGCATGGGTCAGCTGGGCTGAGAGCCGGGCAAACTATGGAGAGGAGGAGCCACTGTAACAGGTCTCTACAGGTCAGGTAGGAAAGGGTTATCTGTGACCAGCCTGCCCAGTACCTTCTGTACATCTTCAATACTGCTATAGGCCAGTGGGATGCCTGCCACCCGCATGGCACCCCCATTGCCATAGGAGCCCTTTCCATTGAACTGGGCCCGGGCAGGCTCATAGACATCACGGCACTTGGGGCTCAGGAGCTTCTTGAAGACAGTGATGACCCCAGCCCCATACCCTCTGTCAGGGTCCTTCTTGTATTCTTGGGCAAACCTGGTGAAAAGAAAGAAGGCAGATTGAGAGTTTTAAAGATGTCTCCCATGGCTAGAAGGCTGGGCTGGGCTAAAAGGGGATGCACAAGGTCCCTAGTGTGCCTGTACCAACAGTGCTGCCATTTTTAGTTTGGGGAGCTGGTGTCAGCCTTGATGAAGGGTCCTGCTGGTCCTGCTGAGAGAAGTGGTGCTGAGCATGCACAGGTATTGTTTCTCTCTTGAGGGGTGTAGCATCACTGCCTGCCTGGCCGCATGCCAGGCTTACATCCCTCACCTGTGAGCCATGTCCACCTCATCGAAGGCCTCCTTGGCCAGCAGGGACTGTACCAGGGCTCTGGTCATGGCAGTGTCATCTGTGTAGAACAGGGTTTCTGCAGGGAAGAGGGTGCTAGGTTAGGGCAACCCACAGGGCTCTAGTAGAATGCTCACTTATTTATTTATTTATTGTGGCCTAACAGCTGACCTTTATCATGACCCTGATGTGACCTCTTATCCTTCCTCCTGCAAGCTAGCAATTCTCCAGATTTCAGCCTTGGGGACTTTAGCAACTGTACACTAGACGACAGTCATGACAGCCTGCTGATTTCTGAAGGGGAAACTTCCACTCCTTTCTTCCTTCACTATTTCATACAGCCTGTTTGGGCTACACTGCTTCTCACCTCCAGTGCTAGCTTTAAGCACTGCCATAAATTCTGCAGTAAGATGTTGCCTTCTTCCTTTCAATTCTCCTGACCGAAACAGCTGTCTGTTGCCTTCAGGAAGAGGCATCAATTCATGGGCCCAGTATCCAAATCCTTCCCAGCTCGGTCCCCACCTTCCCACTGCCATCTCCCATCTCACAGATTCCCTTGCACAAGCTCAGGATCAATCCTTGCACTTGGGTCAGGTCCTTCCAGCTAGGGTTGCTGCCCATCTCCACCTACCTCATTTCCTTCCCCCAAAGCTGCAGGTATTCTGGAATTCTCCCTTCCTTTAAAGATTTATTTATATTAGTATTTTGCCTTTGATTATGTCTATGTACCACAGGCATGCCTGGTAGCCAGGGGGGCCAGAAGAGGACATCAGATCCCTTGAGCCTAGAGTTACAGATGGTTGTAGACTACCATGTGGTGCTGGGAATTCAACTCCCTGGGAGAGCAGTGAGTACTCTTAACTGTCCAACCATGTCTGCAGCTCCTTTTGTCTTTGAGACAGTCTCACTGTGTAGCTCTGTCTGGTCTAGAACTGTGTACATCTTCCTGTCTGGGATTACAGGTCTATGTACATGCCATACTCAAAGAAGCTACTAACCTGCTAGGGGCAGTGCCTGGCCTCACTTGAGAGAAGACAGTTACAGAGAATAGACTTTCCTAATGAGTGACTCCCCAATCTCTCAAAAAGCCAGCCCATCTAATCCATGTACCTTGAACTCCATTTTTCTGGCCATAATGGCAGTCTCAGTCTCTCCCAGCCTGGTCAGAGGTAAAGGCCACCCCAGTCCACTGAGATAAGGGACTCTTTGCCCTAGTCTCCTATCCCCAGTCACATCCCTGTGGGTGAGGGAACAGCATCTGTTCTCCATTTGCTCACTCTGCTCTGATCTTCCTGAAAGAACCACCTTTCTCCAGTCTCAGCCCCGGTCACTCACCTCCTGCCTACCATCCATCCCTTATTACCAGTCCCTTATTTTAGGGCCAGACCCCAGACTCAAGTTGCAACTTTTGTATGAACTGTAGCAAAAGGATAAGCTCTTCTTCAGGGCTTCTGGGGCCACATGGGGGGGGCTGTCAAAGTATGCCTCCCCCAAAGGTGATCTCAAGGAGAGGAATGAACCAGGCCTTTAGGAGATGGGCTGAGCTCCTGGACGTCCTTTGGATTCCTCAGTGTGTGAGCTCCTCCACTTCGGCCCTAACTTGGGTTTTCTGCAGTCACAGGAACCCAACTACTACTCAACCTAAAGCATGCCTATTTTGTCTTTTTACCTTAGCAAAGCTTACCATTTATAATGAAATAAAAATAGTTGTCTTTGCCTCATCTCTGTTTCCTTTAACAAACCCGTTTTCCATGTTCTCCCCAACCCACTCGACGTGGCTTTCTGGATCCATATTACCCTGACTTTTTTTTTTTTTTTTTGTAGCACACCAGTGCCACCATCTTGAAATTCTTCCCTCTGGTTCTGTTACTATCTCCCTGCCTCTCGGAGTGGACCTGTCTTTCCTCCACCTCTAAACGCCTCTTACTCAAGGTACCTTCAGGGGATCTGACAACCGCCCCTTTTTACTGTTCTACATGCGCTCTACAAAGAACTGAGCTCTCTGCTGACATCTGGATCCGGAGCCAGACGGCAAGCTGCTTACGCAAGCAAAGGGAAACAGGGACATATCATCACAGGCTGGGGACAGTGCCCGCTGATGAGCACGTAGGCCCAGCAGCTTGACAAAGTTGGCCACCGCGGAACCGGACCAATGGGCTCTGGCTCTCGCCTGCGCACTGACGGGGGATACGGCTGGAGATCTGCTACCCAGATTGCTGGGGAAAACCGATCGGGTCGCACACTCGGGCCCTCCACCTCGGTAGGTGCGGGGACCCGGCGGGGGGCGCCCCGCCCACCTGTCCGCGCGCTGCCCGGCGTGCCCGGGTCCGGCTCCAGGCTCTGGACGTGACGCAGGACTGACGTCAAGCTGACGGTATCGTGTGCCTCGTAGACAGCGCCCACACAGTCTCCCAGCAGCGCGCCCGCCAGGCAGCCTCGGAAGCGCGAGAGAGAGCGGGCCGCACCAGCCGCGCCACCGCCCGCCGCCGTCATCGCTGCCGCCGCAGCCGCCATCCGCGCGCGGGCTAGTCGTCACTTCCGGCGCCGAGCTGCCGCCGGCACCGTCATCCCTCCCCGCGTGCCCACAGCGCCCCCTGGTGGCCGGGAGACCCAGCATCCATCCCCAGCCTACAGCGCCACCCAGCGGCTCGGCGCCGCAGCGCTCCGCCGTCCCCGCACGCTTTGCTCTAGCACCTCCTACCCTCCCATTTGTAAATGGCGCCACAAATCGGGCCGATAGCCTGCTAAAGTGTCTCCCAGGAAAAGGGCCTGACCAAGAATGTTGCCCTACTCCAATGTTGTCGCTTTGGACTCTTGACCCGTATGTATCCTAGGCCACTTCATCCCCCAAGTGGAGCATTTCGTTCTACCAGCCACCCTCGTGGGTAGCAGAGAAGAGCCTGGCCTGAGAACTCTATTTATTAGATTCACTGCCCCCTCCTCACTTCCCACATCCAATCTTCCCTCCACCTCGGCCATCAAGGTTAGGTTAGCTCCAGCTGGCAGAGTTTGAGTGGACTCAGTGTACGGTTTGTTGTGCGCCTGAAAGTGTCCACCTGAGGCACAAATTTCTCAGCTGGCACCGTTAGCTTGCGCCGGGTGTCCATACACTTGGTGTCCAACAGCATGGAGTTGGCCTTGCACGCAATGTCAGCCTGCAGTCGGGCCAGGTGCTTGAACAGGGCATCCAGAGCATCCCTGGAGAGGAGACACGGAGAGCTCAGAGCCCTGCATGACGCTTTGACGTCCAGATCATTTCACCAGCTTAAAGCCCAGAGGTACCAGCAGGCAGGCAGGTCCCACGGTTGGGCAGCGTCTCCCACCCTTCCTGTCCTTTCTTTAAACCTACTGTGTCTGGGCCAGCTTCTGCTTCAGGGCACTGATGGTTGCCTCCAACTGATGGACTTCATCAATGAGGCCACCCTGCGACTGGAGAACAGAGAGAGGGACAGGATGAGATTTGCAGATCAGCCACAGTGCCCTTCAGCTGGCCTCAGGGCTGCCCGGGGCCAGAATGCTCGCTCCACCAGGAACCTGTGCAGAGATAATGCTGAGGACTCCTTAGTAGGAGAGGGTGGTCCCCACTGGGGACCCCCGTACCTGGTCCTGGCAGAGTTCCACATTGGGCCGGTAGGTTCTGGACTCCAGCCGGGTATGTGCGAGTTTCAAGTTCATCATCTTTCTGCGCAGGTCGTCCTCCAGGCGCCGAATGTCTTCCTGCAGATCCGCTATCTCCTCTAAGGTCTATGGCAGACATACTGTTCTCCACTGCCCCCCGCAACTCTGAGCTTCAGAGCGGGAGGGAGGGCCAGGGTGAGACTCACATTTTTCTCTTGCCACTTGAGCTCACTGTACACGCTCTCCATCTCCCGAAGCCTCTTTCTGAAGGTAAATTCTGTTGCAACCCTCTGAGCTTCAAGTTCATTGTTGGTCTGCAAGACAAGGGTCGGGCAGGCAAGAGGAGGGGCGTGGCCTCGTGAGGCTACTGTCAAGGGTAGGGCTAACAAGTGGTCGGTGCCCAAGGAAAGGTAAACGGTGAGTCGGGCTCAGTCACCTGAGCAATAGTTAGGGCAATGGCTTCCCTCAACTCTATGGCTGCTTTCATTTCCGTCTCTGCGCGGTTCTTGTTGAATCTACTGAACTCATCCCACTGCTGAAGTGTGGTGGAGCTGTGGAGGCAAGGAAAACGATGAGGTCCCAGGGTATGGTCTCCAGGGACAGAGGAAGGACTGACTGAAACATCCTCTTACTCTTTGGGGACTCGCGTGGGGTTAACCTTCAGAGAGATGTTTGGGGAAGTGAGGTTGAGAGAGAGGCAGCCCCTGTCGATATCCAGAGTCTCCATTTTGTCTCGGTGGTCAGAGTTGAGCTGCTGCCGGATTTCCTGCAGGAGGCTGGGGGAGAAAAGACTGGATTGAAGCCGGCTCTCTGGGTTTTGGGATGTATGCAGCCTTTATAGGATTATGAGGATCTGAGGGGTCATGGTGTGTGTGTGTGTGTGTGTGTGTGTGTGTGTGTGTGTGTGTGTGTGTGCGTGTGCAGGTGAATGCTGAAACCTCATGAGCGTCCCCCAGATACAAGGCATGGGTATGTGGCTTCACACGCACGCACACACGCACGCACACCTACAGTAAGGTGCTGAGAGCAGCGGGCAGATGTTTTCAACAATGGCTGCCTAGAGCAGGATCCTAACAAGGAGCAGGAGGTGTACTGCATGCTGCCAGAAACCGGGAGAGACACAAAGCATCATCCAGCCAGTTGTTCTTTACTCACGAAACCCGTGATACCTCGAATGAATGTGAGTGTACACGGGCCCATGTCTGCCTCACCAGAGCTGTTGGAAGGCCTGGCCGATCCTTTCCTGCAGGTTCTTTTTGGTGGCTTCAATGATTTCGACCTCTTTAAGCAGCTCTTCCTCCACAGAGTCCTTCACGACATCAATGTCTCGCCGACTCTCCCGCAGGGTCAGGCACTCGATGGCCACATCCAGAGGCAGGTTCTTGGCCTGCAGGTTTTGCTCTGCAGATTCTTTCATCTAGAAACGGAGGGCACAGCTAGATCGATCCTCTTCGGCAGCGGGGAGCGTGGCTTTCCAGATCTGGAAGTGGGGTGGGACAGATAGGCCTTTGCATCAGAGCCCGCTGATACCCGCCCCAGCTCCCTGCCTGGGTCAAAGTGTCGATCTCAGCATCTAGATCTGTCAGACACTTATCCAGCATCTCCTTCCATCGGTTGACAGTGTCGATCCTCTCTGCCAGGCGAACCCTGTTGTCATGTTCATCCCATACGGTCTGGAAGAGAGGGAACCAAATAAAATGGGCGTCTGTGGTTGAGGACCCTCCCATGGCTCATGGGCTGAGCGACCCCCAACCTGGTTGTTGGTCTCATTTCGAAGGATCCGGGCCTCCTGGCGGATCTGGTGGGAAGCATCCCGCTGCCTCTCCGCATTGGTGGACAACAGGTAACTGTTGGTGCGCCAGTCTGAGAGCTGGTAGCGCTGGCTGGGCTTGACGCTGAGTGTAGCCATGGCTAAGGAGTCAAGGATCTGAAACCCTTAAGTCTGTTCCAGACCACCACCTGCAGAAGAAAAGCAAAGTGCCTTTCTGGACCCGGATCCTGTCCTCTGGACCCAGATCCTGTCCTCTCAGCTCTAAGTCCTTTCCTGAAGTCTGCCGGGAAGCTTTCCAACTTCTTCCTGTGAGATATTAGCAATCAGCTATATTTCTTCAATGGTCCGTCTTCTGGCACAAAGCCCTGGAGCCTGCACATCCAGGGGTGTGGGAAGGAAAGTGTGTGTGTGTGTGCGTGTGCGTGTGCGTGTGTGTGTGTGTGTGTGTCGCCAAATGCCTAGTGAAGGGGTGGCAGGGAACATACCCCTTAATCCTGTTCCCACCTCTACTTCCAACAATCACTCTTTCCCAGGCTGTGGATCAGGGAGAAGAAGCGTTGTTTCCTTTCGAGGATGACTGGGCTGGTGCACCCAGGTTAGAACCAGCTACCTGGGTAGGGAGGGTGACCGGTCCCTTGCCCCGCCCTGGTACAGAGGAGGAGCAGGCTGGCCGCCGGGTAGGAGAGGCTGGGGTCCCTCCCCCCTGCGCGGGCTCCGCCTTTGAAATTTCAATCAATACACTCTGGCCAGAGATCTGGGTTACGAGGGGCGGGGTCACAGGATGCTCCCGCCGCTTCCCAAATTCCCTCACCTCTTCTTCCTGCTCACCCTCTGGGCCCCAGTCTGGGAATGTCTGTTTGCGTCTCTGGTTGCCTAGCAACCGCCCCTCCTCCACCTACACTCAGTGTTATCACCTGAGCTCCAGGTCTACGAATAGTACATTTTAGCTTTGATCAACGGTTTACACTGACAAGATTTTAAAAGTATGCTTAGTGCGTAGGTACAGTAAAGGCCTCGTGCTCAGGCTCGCTTTCCTTTCAGAAAAGGATGGTGTAGTAAAAAAATATACCTTGGGTATATATCTAACACATATTTCTTTGACCTTGTTTTGCCCAACAATTTTACCAGTGTTTGAAGTCATAAAGAACCGAAACAAAGCGATATTTCTTTCTTGGGGAGAGCACAGCTTTGGAAAGGAGAACCGGATAGTATTTTAGTGGGTTGGGGACTGGATGCGAGGCTCATTGGGTCGAGTGCTGGCATAGCTTGATGCACCAGCACCAAGGAAACTGGGCATGGTGGTGCTCAACGGTAAGCCCACCAGCACCGTGGAGGCAAGGATCACCAGGCAGAAACATGTCAGTCTTACAAGAGTAAAGATGGTCAGAGCTGGCCTGGAGAGAGGTCTTGAGTTCAATTCCCAGCATGGTGGACCACAGCCATCTATAACGAGATCTGGTGTCCTCTTCTAGCATGCAGGCATACATGGAGGCAGAATGTTATGTACATAATAAATAAATCTTCAAAAAAAAAAAAGATAGGTAGAGATGTTTGGGCTTGGTGGGCAAATGAAGGGTGGGGCTGTCTTCTAAGAAGTGGGAGGTGCTTGCTTGTAGGGGATTCCTCCTGCAAATTCATTCTGAAGCCCAGCTGATTTTGTTAAATATACAATATATCACCACATATGGCACACAACTTTAGTAGGCTGATCTCTGTGAGTTCAAGACCAGCCTGGTCAAAACCAAATCCAAAATCAAACCAACCAACCAACCAACCAAAACCCAGACCAATTAATTGCTGGAAGAAATAGTCAGTTTTTAAACTAACTGGGTAATTAATTTGGGGGACTAGGGGCTGAACTAAGGCTTTATAAATTCAGAGTGTATGTTCCACTACTACGCTATATCCTTAGCCATAACATTTGGCTTCCTTCTTAGAAAACAGTTTATGACAGAAATGAATAAATAAACACATACAGGAGAGCTAGAGTGGCCCTGTTCTTGGGGTTTCTATAGACCCTGCCCAAGGGAAGAAGGTGTTTTCAGAGTTCAGTCAACTGATGTGTTAGCTAGGAAGAAAGAAGCGACAGAAATGAGTGTGTCCCAGTGGCAAGGTGTTGCCTTTCCCAGGATGTGTACCTGATCCATATGGATGTATAGTGATGTGTTCCGTCATTTTGTATTAGAAATGCCTAGTACCCTGCCACTGTGGAATTCACCACAGTGAACTCAGTGAGCTCAGCTCCTGTGCGGTGTGTTTCTAACTTGGTGAGTTCCTGGCACATGCTTGCCCCTTCACAAGCCAGCTATTTATTTGCTATGGTGAAATCTAATGAAAGCCCCGAGGTCTTTTGAGGTCT
This sequence comes from Sigmodon hispidus, assembly GCA_004025045.1. Lineage (NCBI taxonomy): Eukaryota > Metazoa > Chordata > Mammalia > Rodentia > Cricetidae > Sigmodon > Sigmodon hispidus. The sequence goes on from PVIH01016367.1 coordinate 24,773, forward strand.
TTTAGTTCCAAAATTCTCCCATTTTTCTGCTGGAAGGAAATTCACACCAGATGGCATTTATCGTCAGGAAGAAAGGAATAATATCAGGGCTGAGCAAACAGCTGATTGGGTATCCAGGAAAAACAGATATCAGCACTGGCATGCCAATGGTCATGGTCTCTTTAAGTTGGCATTTCTTTGGTAGGTTTGTGTACTGAAGGGATAGGAAATTTATCTTTAGCAAAACTTTTTATCTTTTCTTTTCTTTCTTTCTTCTTTTGAGACAGGGTTTCTCTGTGTGGCCCTGGCTGTCCTGGAACTCATTCTGTAGACCATTCTGGCCTCAGACTCAGAGATCTGCCTGCCTCTGCCTCCAGAGTGCTGGCATTAAAGGTGTGCACTACCACTTCCTGGCATTTTTTAGCAAAAGTTTGTTATTTGAGAAGGAAGCGTAGCACAGGAAAATGTGGGATAATAATATTGTACAGTGTAGATTTGTTACTGGTATTGGTTTAATAAAATCCTGATTAGCCAGTATCTAGACAGGATGTAGAGGCAGGGCAACCAAACTAGGAGAATTTTGGGAAGAGAAAAGGCAGAGAAGCAGACACCAGCCAGATACAGAGGAAGCAAGATGAGAGTGCTGGACTGAGAAAAGGTACCAAGCCACATGGCTAAATATAGATAAGAAATATGGATTAATTTAAATGTATGAACTAGTTAGCAATATGCTTGAGCTACTGGCCCAACAGTTACTATAATATTAAGTTTCTGAGTCAATTATTTCATAAGTGGCTGCAGGACAGGCCGGGACAGAGAAATTTCTGACTACAGAAAAACTCTGTCTACATGAGACTTCAAGAAATTAAAAACCTGTGACACAAATAGGAAACTTAACTGAAAAGACAGCCTATAAAATGGGAACAATGTTTGGAGCTTGTGTCTAGAATATACAAAGAACTCAAAAAACTAAACAAATTATCGGCTCAGGCTTGTTACCAGCTAACCCTTACACTTGAATTAACCCATATTTTGCATGTGTGCTTTGCCACATGGCTTGGTACCTTTTCTAAGTACGACATGCCTATCTTGCTCTCTGTGCTTCTGACAGTGATTCTCTCACTCTGTCCCTCTTTATCCTAAAATCCTCAGTTTGAGTGTCCCACCTGATTTTATCTTCCCTTGCTACAGGCCAATCAGCTTCTTTATTAACCAGTGAGAGTAATACATATTCACAGTGTACAGAAGGACTATTCCACAGCAGACCCATTTGTTAACTGGGCGACTGGAGACCTTTTCAGAAAGTCTTTACTTTAGCTTATATCACAAAGTGTATTCCTTATTTCCTGTTCTAGAAGTCTAAGTGTCTAGGTTAGTTATTTAAAGGAGGGATGGGGTGCTGGAGAGATGGCTCAGCGGTTAAGAGCACTTACTGTTCTTCCAGAGGACCTGAGTTTGATTCCCAGCATCCACATGGCAGCTAACAACTGTCTGTTATTCCAAGATCTGACACCCTCACACAGTTATACGTGCAGGCAAAACACCAATTCATATAAAATAAAAATAAATATTAAAGGGTGAAGGGGCCGTCTGCAGGCGCCATGTCGGGCCTCGAAGGTGGCAAAAAGAAGCCCCTGAAACAGCCCAAGAAGTAGGCCAAGGAGATGGAGGAGGAAGATGAGGCTTTCAAGCAGAAACAAAAGTAGGAGCAGAAGAAACTCGAGGAGCTAAAAGCCAAGGCCTCGGGGAAGGGACCCCTGGCCACAGGTGGAATTAAGAAATCTGGCAAAAAGTAAGCTGTTCCTCCTATCTGAGATGATGGTGACCCTCTTCCATTCCTATTTAAACATCTGGATCCCCTGCTATAACATCTTTGCCACCTACAGCTGGGATGAAATGTTATCCTGAAGGCTGTTAAACATCTGGACTCCCTACTGTAACATCTTTGCCACCGATAGTTAGAATGAAGTGTTATCCTGGAGCCTGCTGTACATTGTAATAAACTTTTGTAAAAATAAATAAATACAATAAACAATACAATGGCTCATTGTCTCTAGAGTTCAGCAGTTTCTACCTCAGCTCTGAATGTGAAGTGAGCCCAGGGTGGGGTCCTGCCACAGCCTGCTTTGTACATCTGCTCAGTACATCTTTGTTGTACTCTGAATCCTGTATCACTTTGAATTAAACCAACTCGTTAAAAGGCAATAAATAAATAAATAAATAAATATTAAAAAATAGGAGGGATGGAGTCTCGCTATGTCACCTGGGCTGGTCTACCACAGGAACCCCCCACCCAGCTGACTACCATGCCCAGCTTTGTTCACTGTGAGGCATCTAAGTACCGGCAGCCCAGGGGAACTGTCAAATGATCAAAATGGAGAAACATGAAAACTGTAAAAAACGACTGTCTCTCCTCCCCAAGAGCCTCCCCCACCCCCCACCGCCACACTGTGTGTTCACCTCAGTGTCATTCAGAGTCTCTCATTGTTTCTGAGACTCACTGAAGACTTCACAAACAATTGAGCTCTACTGGTAATACGTTCTGATTTTTTTTTGTTTGTTTTTAGACAGTGTCTATGTAGTTCATACTAATTCAAACTTGAGATTGTGCTGCCTCAGCCTCCTGAGTGCAGGGATTATAGGCATAGCCAGTCTAGAACCTTGGTGGCCAACCCAGTGCCTTGGTTTCTTTTTGTTTATTTATATTATTTATTTTTCTTTATTTTTGCTTTTTGAGACAGGGTTTCTCTGTGTAGCTCTGGCTGTCCTGGAACTCACTTTTGGCTGGCTTAGTACTCACAGAGCTCTGCCTGCCTCTGCCTTGCCTTCTGAGTGCTGGGATTAAAGGTGTGCACCATCACTGCCTGGCTGGTTTTCTTTTTTATTGTGCTGAAGTCTGTGTTGCCTAGGACAGTTGTGAACACATATACTCAAGCTATTCTCCTGCCTCAGGCTTCTGGATGCTGAGACTATAATGCCTGTCTGAAGGGGCAAGTATTTACATCGACAACTTCAAACTAATAAGCAAACTTGCACAAGGAGCATGTATTAAGAGGTTCCTGCATGGAGTTGGAAGCCTCATGTTATCACTATGATTGCTTAAATCCATGCAAGGAAATGTTGCCCTGGTGGCTAGGGCTGTGGAGACAGCCTTCCTTATCTCAGTACTGAGTTCACTGATGGCAGCTGTAAGGGAAGTTGCTAGATCTCATTTGTCATAAAACAAAATATGGATTTTTATATTATCTTACAAGGTCTAACTATGCAGACCAGGATGGCCTTGAGCTCACAGGGATCCATCTGCCTCTACCTCTCAAGTGCTGGGAGTAAAGGTGTGTGCTACCACACTTGGCCAAGAGCTGGTTTCTAAAATCTTAGTCCAATGTTTTCTTGTATAGATTTGTATTGTGAATCCACTCCTGGGCTTATGAGGATTTTTGCAAGTCCTTCCCTTTTTATTCTATTCTTATTTATTTTGTGTTGTTGGAGATAGAGTCCAGGGTTTTAAGTATGCTAAGTGTAGCACCATTGAGCCACATCTAGTGTTGTTTTTAATTTTTTCTACCTCCTGATTAAGTTTCTAAGCCTGTTTTCTACTCCTACATTTCCATTCCACCCAATGTGTTTAATTTTAAAAAATTATTTATTTATTATTTTTATGTGCATTGGTGTTTTTCTTGCATGCATGTCTATTGAGGGAGTCAATATTTATTTATTTACTTATTTTGTTCATAGGCAAGTTCTTGCATATGTAGTCCAAGCCTTGAACTTGGGTGATGATCTTGCCTCTGCCTCTCAAGTGCTGGGATTACAGGTATGCAATTCTATGACACGCTGAATTAAACAGACTTTTAAAAGTACATTTATTTAGCAGTGTGTGCACATCTATCATAGTGGGCATATGAGATCAGATGACAATGTTTAGGAGTCTGTTCTTTCTCCTTCAACCATGTGGATCTCAGAGGTCAAAATCAGGTCATTAGGTTTGGCAGCTAGTATCTTTTCTTGCCAAGGTTTCTTAATGGTTCTTTCTTTCTTTTCAAGATTTATTTATTTATTATGTATCCAGTGTTCTGCCAGCACGTATGTCTTCACACCAGAAGAGGGTGCCAGATCTTATTATAGATGGTTGTGAGCCACCATGTGGTTGCTGAGAATTGAACTCAGGACCTCTGGAAGAGCAGCCAGGGCTCTTTCTTAACTGCTGACCCATTTTTCCAGTCCCATCCCTCTTTTTTTTTTTTTTAATTAAAAAGATTTTGAAGTACTCAGGAACTTGTTCAGAGTGAAGATTCGAAGCCAGAACTTTATGATTGTAAAACCTAATTCTTTCTACTGTACAGATGACTCCCTCTCACCTAACTGTGAAGAGTTATAATAATAATGACACAACAGAGGATTAGGACAGTTTTTTAAAGTTATTTTTTTATTGCAGGTATCAGTGAAAGTTACACTTTAAACTGAGACTAAGCAACAATAAAATCATTAATTTTTTAAATCAAAGAGAAAAAACAAACACAACATAGAAACTTTGTTTGCAGAGTGGCAGAGAAACGAGGGTTTTGGTCACAGGACATTTGGTGACAGTTTGGCTCAGGAAGATTCAAGAACACTTCTTTAACATATGTGTTACATATGACCAAACTGTTTAAAGCCAGCTTCTTCAAGCTCAATGTCACACAGAAAGTGAAATAAGTTTTGGAAATAATTTTTTAGGGTAAGATGGTTTAGTTTAAAGTAGAAAATTTAATACCAAATTAGAAATAGCAAAGACAAAGCACTTTTGATTAAAATCTTTATTTGCCTTTTGCTTATCATAAGCTCACATCATCTTTCAGGAGTTAACATGATAACTCAAGGCCTGGTCCCCAGTACATACATAGTGAAGAGTTCAGCATTTGGTGCATTTGGTGACTCTAATGACACAGTCATCACACTTCACTCCCAACAGAGTTCCAACCTTTACACCAACATGGCAGCCAAGTTCATCAGTTTCTATCTTTTCTGGTCCCATAGTAACTTACAGATCAGACCCACTCCACTGTCTTAGCTGATGTCAGCAGGTAGACATTATGAAATGCCGTGGTCTGTAAATACTATTCTTTCTTATGAAGAGCCAACAAAGATATGAGGTGAGCTCAGGCATAGGACAGAGCTGCTTTGGGGAGGGATGATGAGGAAGGAGGTCAGAGCCCCATCCTTGGCTGTGGCCTGTGTCAGTAGAAATATTTGGCAAGAGCAGGGAGTATGAGAAGAGAGTGGGGGAGAGTACTTTGAATTTATATAATATTTCAGTTTCAAAACATCCTGTATTAACCCTGAAACAGACGCCTACACCTGCAATACAAAGAGGCACTCATGGTCTAGGTGATTCAAAGGTAAAGTTTAAAGGCTATCCACCTGGAGGGCATTTTGCAGATGGCTCCACCCTCCCCACATGTTTTAGAATTTACATCTCACTCCTCAGGAAAGTCCCTTTAAGAAGAATGTTAGTTCTTCATTCATTACTCTTGGTTTAAAAGCAGCAGCAATTGTCTAGTCAGGAGCAGATAGTAACGCTCTGTGTTCAGGGGATCTGGAGAGAGGGCTAGGGTTGCAACAGAATGTCACTGCCATTTTAGTCTTACCAACATGAAAGAAACAACATTATTTTGTCTATTTAAACTTAATATAGTGTTACAAAGTACATACACACACCACTGCTTTCCACAGCTTACAAATGCACCCACATATTAATTCACACAAATGATATTTATGTACAAGACACAGTAATACTTTTATGGGTTCATAAAAGCTGAGAGAGACATGAAGGTTACACATTACAGTAAAAACAGTTTAACAGTGTTCTGCTGTATCAGTGTTAGCTATCCCACTGGACACTGTAGGCATTTTTATTTATTTATTGAGACAAGGTCTTGCTGCAAAGCCATGGCTGGCCTGGAATTTGGATGATTCTCCTGCCTCTGCCTTCCAAGGGCTGGCATTACAGAAGTGACCACACCCAGCTTTTAAAGTATAAAGTTCCCCGACGTCTCATAAAGTATAAAGCTCCCCAACGTCTCACCTTGTAATTCTAATTGTTCTACCAAACTGACCACAGATCCCAGCTTTGTTAGTGAGAAGCTGGAAAGGCCCAAATTCTTGTGAGAGTAGGAGGTCGGTAACAGTGGAGTTAAGAATAAGCACTGAGTCTGTCTATACCCTGTATAGTTAACATACTGCCACTTTTCTTTAAAAACAAAAACAAAAGCAACAAACTTGTTTGTTGCAAAAAGGAATTGTTTATACCTGTGGAGACATGCCCATATTTCCTAGAAACAGGAGTCCCCATCTTACAAGAAAATGGGTTTTCTGTTGAAAAGTAAGCCCTGCCTGCACTCCATAGGGTACCCCATAGGATGCCCGGGTCATATATACAACATCCTTGCAGCCAGCCTCTCTCTGACTTCTGGGAAAGGGTCTCACTAAGTAATCTTGACTTACTTCAAACTTGTGATCTGCCTGCCGCAGCCTCCTGCATGCTGGATCTAGGAGTGTACCTCCGTGTCAGGCTTATGTTTTGACTTTTATAGATAAACGACGACGACGGGGATTTTTAAAGTATTTAACAATTTTAAAGTAAAGCAAAGTTCAGGTCTGTAAAGTGACAAGTGAAACTGGCATGCTTTCCTTCTAAGAACCTACCCACTTCCAAGAGAAAGGCAGAAGAACATCTGCCAAGACACACACGGTGAGTCCCACAGAATAGCAGCTGAGGCGGATGGGAATGAAGCACAGGCACCTGGAGACAAGTCAAGGTAAAGTCTGAGTGCCCAAAGGCTTCATCATTAACTCAAAATGCAAACGCACCCGCTTTAGCACCACCGAAAGGAATTCGGTTTTTGAAAATTTACGTTTTTGCTAGGGGTTATTAAAACAAAAAATATGTCCATGCACTGGACATCTGGCAGGGAAGAAACGGGACACCCTGGAACACCACATACGATGCCACTATGCTTCTCCTGCTTGTTTCATAAAAACAATCTGCCGGGGCTGGAGAGATGGCTCAAAGGTTAAGAGCACTGACTGTTCTTCCAGAGGACCTGAGTTCAATTCCCAGCAAAACCACATGGTGGCTCACAACCATCTATGATGAGGTCTGGTGCCCTCTTCTGTAAAACTGTATGCATAATAAATAAATAAATCTTTAAAAAAAACAAAACAAAACAAAACAATCTGCCACAATGAAGACGCTTTCACAGGAACCAACTGGGAAGGAACCCTTCGGCACCTTCTCTCCACTCTGAACTTCTGAATAGGTTTTCCTCAGTGGAAATCAAGCAGCATTCGAAACAGACTGACTCTCAAGGGGGATAGGTGAGGGCAGGCACCATCAGTACAGGGAGACAACAGAGCTGCTGTGGCCAGCACCCAAGTCTCTGACTCATGTTCTATAGCCCTTTCTACTCTCAAAGGCACTCAGAATTTCTTAACAGTCTTATTTTAATTGTGACCTTTTAAAAGCCACATTTGAAATACCTTGTCTCCCTTATTTATAACTCAGGCCTGACTAGAGATGGATTCAATTTTTTTTCTTCTTTTTTTAATCTTTAGAGAGGGAGTCTTATATTGCCTAGGCTGACCAGAAACTCAAATGCATGACTATACCTGGCATGTATATATGTGTAATTTATGTTATTTTATCATCAGATTCCTCAGAGCTGGAGTTTCAGGCAATTAGTGAGCTGTCAGTGCGGGTTCTGGGCACCAATCCTTGTTCTCTCAGAACAAATAGTAAGTGCAGTTAACAGTTGAGCATCTCTCTCTAGTCCCTAAGAAAATTATATTTTGCATAAAATTTTTACATACCAAGAAGTCAAATGTGATAACTATAGCTATATAACAACTTCAGTCAAATAAATAAATATGTAAGTTAAGAGAAATGAGATATGAAGTATTACACCTATTAAAATACATGTAAAAAGCCATGTATAAAATAAATCAGAACTTTTTTTTTCTTGGCCTGGAGCTTGTGATATAGACCAGGTTGATCTCTCAGAGATCACCCTGCCTGCCAGTGTGCACAGAATAAAGGTGTGTGCCACCATCCTGGCTAAAATAGTCTTTTGATCAAGCAGAAACTTCTGGCAAATGGTCCTGCTTCCTAGTCATTCTAAAGACTGTAATTTACTCACGGTAGAGTTCTAAGTGAACTGTGAACCCTTTTGTTTTCTGTTTAAAGAGAGAGAGAGAGAGAGAGAAAAAAAAAAAAAAAAAGTTGTTCCTAGGGCTGAGAAAGCACCTGGGAAACTCAGTCTTTATTCTAGAGGGTTCAACCAGTTCCTGCTTGCTGTTTTTGGTGATAGTTTTTTGGAGGGGGCAAGGCAGGGGCAGGTTTGTGCTTTAGAAGCATGTGCTTTACCACTGAAGTATACTATGAGCCCTCCGTGTTCCTAGTTTCTGAATGTGAAAAGAACAGGTGTAGGTCTCCAAGGTCCTCATCAACAATGAGCTCATTCCCCCATTGAAAAGAAAGGTATTTGCAATTAGTCATCATCAAAGATCAAGTCTATTGCTACAAAAACCAAAGCTTCTATTACTCTCCAAAACACACTGGACGCATTAACCAGGTGGAACCATCTATACCAAGAGTCTTCCTTTATTCCAATCCATCAGTGTTTCTCCCAAATCCTTACAGAAAAGTCTGGAATAGCCCAGTGTGGTGTTTTCTAAGGAGGGAGCCCCAAAGTCACAGCAATGCTCTTAGGCTTCTATGTTAAGGATAACCACGTCATGTGATCCCTCACTATAACGCAGCGGTGACTTCTAAGACTAACTTGCCAAGAACAGGTACGGCTCTGGGTTTGGGACAAGCAGCTAATACAGGTCTCCATTACGAACCCTTCCTTGACATCTGTGTCAAACAGCAACAAGTGCTCCATTATTCGTGGTTCTGAGAACTTGGAAAATGCTAATTATACAGTTTCTAGGATCCCAGAAAAGGGAACATATCCCTGTTTCCTTCCCACCCACAACTCCCTCTCACAGCCTCTCTGCTCCGTGTCTTTATGAATGTCTCCTGTTTTCACAGATGCTTTTAATAAGGGTGGAGTCACATAACAACACATTTAAGCCATTTCTTCTTTGAGGTGAGGAATATCAAATGGCTAACTCCAGGGAGCTTTGCTTGTTTCTCCAAACAAAAGTCAGGAAGAGGAGAGCTTTCTGCATGAAAAACCAGAGTAGTTTCCCTCTCCAGCCTCTGATGAGTATCCTAGGATGGCTTCCAACTTAGTATGCAACAACCCAAGATAGATAACCTTATACTACTGATTCTTCTGAGTGCTGAGATTACACGAGTGTACCGCCAACCCCAGTTTATGACGTGCTGGGGATTGAATCCAGGGCTTCATGTGTGCTAGGCATAAGCTACAGTCCTAGCCACTGATGAAGCCCCATAAACTGCAAACATAATTACAGCCTTGCACACAGCCAGTGACTGGGTAGAATAAACAAACAGAGACGGCTACTGACCAACTGGCACATCTTTTTTACTTTTTTTTTTTTTTTTAACTGTTCTTGAAGGTTCTTTTAAGGGATGATCTACACTTCACTGCACAGATACTCAGTTCTGAAGAAGTGGACTGTAAAATCAAGCCATCCAGTATTTCATGTTAACATAGAACTGATGTCAGGTATCTGGGTATGTGGCGCCTATGGAAGCTCTGGTACCCAAAAACTTACAGAAGGAAAAAAAAAAGCTTGATTACAGACAGCCTTAAAGACATTAGTCTAAAAGAATTATATGCCTGTCTACCTCAAACAACGCTGACATACAATAAACTGAAGTTACAAACAGTGAGCATCCTAAAAGGGGGACCTACCTATACTTACAGAAGACAATACAGGACCAAACAAAACTGACCCACTTGAAACAGTCTCTATTAATGGTTAACAAGCCCTTATAATCAGGACACTAGTAGTCAATGAGTACTTAATCTGGGGGTGTAGAAAAGAATCAGAAGGTACGTTATAAAGCAGAGTACATGATTGGAAAAATACAGAAAGAGATGATTTAGCTAATGTCTACATGAAATCACATGCTGATCCGTTTTATAATGAAAGTATTTTCCATTTTTCTTCCTCTCAGTGGAAGAACAGAATATAGTGAGAGAGGTAAAATGCATTCAGCCTCAATAATTTGAGAAGTGATAAAAGTTGTCTTTTCATTTCTCACAAAAAAGAAAAATTCCTTATCAAGCAAATTCAGAGTATAGAAATATAATGGAAATGTCTTACCTTCTTAAGGAAATACATCTTTCTCATATACTTATATTTAAAGAAATTAATATGCCAATATGATATTAACTCATTAAAAACCTCAGTAATTATACACACTTGAAATTATTATTCTATAATCGCACTTTTAGTGCTTTCCAATTAGTTCATATTACTACTCAGTTACAATTTTGTTGCTGATTTGTATTTTTGGAGAAAAGGTCTCACTATGTAGTCCTGTCTGTCCTGGATCCCACTAAGTAGCCAAGGCTGGCCTGGGATTAACAGAGATCTGCCTGTCTCTGCCTCTGTGAGTACTGCAATTAAAGCCATGCATCACCCCTCCTGGCCTACGCAGGTAAACGTTCATTAGCTGACATCCTCTGCTATCCTACCCTGCTCTTTCCCAGACACCTACTCTCTTTTTCCTCACTGATACTCAGGGTTGAATTAGCTTTAAAACTATTCTAGGAAAGTTCAGAGTAGCAACTCTTCCAAATAATTATGGGAAGGAAAATCTCACTTCCAAGCCAATTATCAATCACTTGTGTATCTTTTTCTATTTGTCTTCCTGACTATAAAGAATTATCACAATCTCAAGCAATGTGCCTCAAGCTAATAGAAGAAATCAAACAACTATTTTGTTCCCCAAACTGCAGCCAGGTGAGATGAGTCCAGTTTGTTAGTGTTGGTTCACTTCAAATAGAACAGGAAAACAAACTTAACATACAGAGAAACCCTCCTATCTACATGCAGAAAGCTATCTAAAAACTGTCCTTAATGTCCGTTATATAAAATATTAAATATTCTAAATTAGAAAATAGCACTAATGGCTTATTGGTAAAAATCCAAACTCCATAGGATTAGTAGTTTGGTTTATATATCAACACATTTCTGCTACTATTACAAAGAAAGAGAAAAGCTAGAAATATCTATAAAAATAAAATCCTTAAATCCAACATCTAGAACAAAATACAAAGTTGCACATAAATTGCCAACAAATATAAACATCTCAATAGAAAAATTAATCTAAAAAATAAACTAATAATTGCTATTAAGACATTATAAAAATGAGTTTAATGTGCAAACAGAAAGTCCACGCCAGACAATCAGTACAATTTACTATCATCATTACACAGTGCAGCAATACAAGGCTACTGAGGCGTGGTGTTTTCTGTTTTAGTCTAGTTATCTTCTGGAGAAATGCTCACCAAATTCACAAGCAGGAATTGATTAAGCTGACCATTTATGATTTTAACTGCTTCTTGCTACGCGGACAGGCTGGTTCTCACTTCGCTTATCCCCACCACAGCCCAAATCTGCATTTTTTCTTCCCCTGGCACTAGAGATGAAATTGGGGCTTTGCATATGCGTGTGTAATCTACTGATTAGTTATGCACTATATTCTGTTGCTAGGTAACCGTAACCGACCTTGTCCTCCTCTTCTTGTTATTTTCCAGTCCTCCCGCCCTGGAAAAACGGGAAGCATTTAAAATAGTCTCCAGTGTCTAAAAAACAAAATTTCCCTAAAGACTCAGCTGTCATCATTTTGCTTTCTCTGTTACACTTCCTTTAACTTCCTGTTGCTCTTCCTTTTTAGGTATTCTTCCTTAATGATGAATCATCAGGAAAAAATAGATTAGGAGAAAACTCTGCTGAAAAAGGAAAAGTAGCTCACAATCCCCAGCTCCTGACATGGTACCTTTGCCTTGGGTACTTACTATTATATCTGTTACCTTATATACATTATACATTATTTCAAACATAGTTTAGAATTAAAAATTACATTTTCAAATTTACAAAATCAATTTGGTGAGCGTTAACTTAGACATATTAACACAAAAAAGCCCCTTGGTTCTCTAGACCAAATTCAGGACAACAAATAACATTAATTATATAAAATTGTCATACTCTTGGTATTATAAATTATCTTAATTTTTTTAGCTTTATGCTAAAAATAAATGCTTAAAAAATAAAAATCTACAGCACCATCTTCAGAAAAGGCACTTTCTAAGAACCACCTTCATTTAAAAAATGATTTTAAAACCAAATTCAGTGTCTTTCCTGAAAAACCTCTTTACTGAGACCCTAATGTAGAACATTAGCAGCTTCTGGCGACCTTAAACATTGATTTTAAAAAGGAAGGAAGCTCACTGGCTGGCTGGACAACTGGAGAAGATCCTAATCTTTTCATACTGTTTGCTACCAGTAACTTTAACAGGGCCTTCTACTTGTAATCCAACCCTCCATACTGAAACTTACCATCCTTTTATTCAAGTTAAAGTCATTAACTTCCATGCTTTAAGAACAAAATATTCTTAAGATTTATTTGATAATATAAAACTCTAGGGCACTCCTTTTGACAGGTGAGGTAAATTTCAACTGGCCATGGATAATCTACAGAAGTCTCTTCCATTTAAAAATTGCTGACTTTCAGGGGAAATTATAAACTTAAATATGACATTTTTAGAATTAGGAAAAATACTTTTTCTTTTGTGATAAATTTTGTTTATATGTATATCATCTTTTCCCCCTTGAGACTCAGCCTGCATTTAATTAATTACAGCATCATATCTACCATTGCCAAGATTTTTTTAGAGACAATTATCTTTCTAATTTCTTTTGTCTTGTTCTTTTCTTTTGGGTTTAACGAAGTTGGGGACAGAGTATTGCTATGTAGCCTAGGCTAGCCTCAAACTTTATGTAGCTTAGGTTGGTCTTAAATGCAAGATCCTCTGGCCTTAACCTCTGGAGTGTGAGGATCACAGGCATGTGCTAAACCCAGCTCTCTTCCTGATTTCTATACAGACTTAAAAATTAAAACATTTAAAATTACATTTATGCGTGTGTGCATGCGTGTGTGTGTGTGTGTGTGTGTGTGTGTGTGTGTGTGTGTGTGTGTGTATGAATGTGTATGAATGTGCTTGAGCCCACATGAGTGGTACCATGGCATGTGTATAGAGATCAGAGGACAATTTATGGAGTTGGTTCTCTTCACTATTTGGGTCCCCAGAATTGAACTCAGGTTTTCAAGACTTGATGGTGAGTACCTTTCCCTGCTGAGCCATCTCCTGCCCTCTGTACTGACTTTCACATATTTATTCATGGCTTAGGCTCTTTTAAAAAATAATTCATTTATTTTTATTTCATGTGCATTGGTGTTTGCCTGCATGTATGTCTGTGTGAAGGTGTCAGATCTCCTGGAACTGAACTCACAGATAGTTGTGAGCTTGCCATGTGGTTGCTGGGAACTGAACCCGGGCCTTGGAACAGAAGCCAGTGCTCTTAACCACTGAGCCATCTCTCCAGTCCCCCAGTTTTTGACTCTTATAGAACCACAGAAATGCTTATGTGTGGATGGAAAGGAAATAGGAAAACAAAGACCCTCTAAGTCAGGGTATAGCATCCCTCAGAATGACCTTACTTAATGTAAAGCTCGTCCACTATTTTTATTAAAGCTTCAAAAATATCTACGAAGTCCCAAGAAGGTTGAAAAGAACTACCAATTTACATGGATAAAGCAGCTGAGTTAAGAACACTGGACAAGTAAACTGTCTGACTCTGACAAACTCACTTGACTCAGAAGAGGTAAGTAAACTACACAGAACTGTTAAGAGTAGTAGCCTTTCTCTGCAACAGGAGAGTACCTACAGGGATAAGATAAATGGACTTTTTGTTCTTGTTTTGAGACATGGTCTCATGTTGCTGAGGCTGGCCTTGAACTCCTGATGCTCCTGAAGGCTGGGATTATAGGAGTTCCTTATACCCGGCTCAATTGAACTATAATTCAGTTTAATGACTTCCAGTGGAAATTATACAGAGATATTAGTTAAACTTCTTGGCAAAACAATACTGTCAAGGGATGAAACAGAAAGGGAACAAATTACTAGTATCTAAATGGCTAGATCCTTGAATTTCATAAAAATTAAGCATCTGAAAAGCCCCACCACGTGCTTCAGAAAGATGTCTCTCTGGGCTTCACTGTCTATTGCTGGCCTGCAAGTGCTTGCACTGCCCCTGACTGAGATCTCGGAGCTATTTCTACTCAACAGCAGCTGGTTTCTTATTTCCTGAGACACAGCTCAAGTCCTGTCACCCTGAGATCCACAGGACAAATGCAAATCTAATGAATGTGGGGACCACAGAGAGCCCGGCTTGGAAAACTAGTAAGGGTCTTTAGAAGGTAGAGATGAATCTTTATTATGTGCCTTCCAAAACACAGAGAACATTCCTACTGGAATCCCTTTTATAATTTCTTCAGGAAAAAAGTGAATTAATAGTTTATAAGTAGAGAAGAGATATTTCCAGACTATTTTTTTTCTGGAAAACTTGTTAAAAGATAATTATTAATAAAATCAAAGGTATCCACATTTCTGTGAAAATGTGCCAAAGCCCAGGACTGAGAAGATGCAAGTACCCCTGTGATCTGTCAATGTAAAACAAACAAAAACTATATTTCTAAAGCAAAGATATTCTGTTATTAAATTGAAAATAGACCTGATTCAAGTACCTGCTGTTCCCTTCATAATTTATGTCCCTAAAGTAAAAAAATACAGAAGGCCTGACACTAGCCTGGCATCCGGTACATTGTTTCTATTGCTTAGTGCAATAAATGTTGGCTCCTACCTAAATAAATATAGCAGCTACACAACTGTCAACATATGGTCTCATGCTTTGATACTGTAATACAGAAACTATATATAACATGCACATTCTAGAGACACATTTGCCACCAAAAAATATACATTAAACCCTCAACTCTTCTTCAGATGGAAACCAATCATACAAGTTGTTTAGACTGACATTTTTTAGTCAATCTTATGAGACATACAATAAAAATCTGCAGAGCAACATTCATCAACCAGTGAGCAAGAGTAAGGGTTGGAAAAGAAAAATTACATGGTTTCATGACGTTTAAACTAAAAAAGTTTAAATTAAAACTTAAGAAAAGGATTAGGAATTCTATTCAGAAGTACAAAAAAATTACTATAAATTTCAAGAAGTATTTTCCATAAGCATTTTACCTTAAAATTCTAAACACAGTTTGTTGGCATTAAGTTTAGTATACCAATTTATTAGTAGGCAAAATAGAAATATACTATACATATTCTTCTAAGTTAATTATCTTAAACTAGCAAGACTGAATAATGGTAAGTGCATTCTAAAAAAAGAAACCATTCAAAAGATAAAACCCTATATTTTTGAAAAAATATTCTTCCCCTTAAAAAATCCCTCCAAATAAGAGTTAAAGTAAGGGCTTCACTCTGGCAAGTGTGAGATAAAAGGTCAGGAAAAAGACAAGGTGTCCATGTTGTTCCCTAAAGTTCCTCATGTGAATATGTGGAGGGGCCACAGACAAAGAAAAATGCTTTATTTATACTGAACACACACAGGCTGTACTAGTCTCTTTTCCTGCCCATCTCCCTGTGGTCCCAGCTACCAGGGAGGCTGAGGTGAGAAGTCTGCTGGGGCCCAGGTGCTGGAAGCCAGCAAGGGCAATATAGGGAGACTTTGTCTCTAAAACAAGCAAGAAAATAAACAAACCCCAAATATGGTTTAAGGAATTTTTCTTTTGTCAGGAAGGAGATAGGAAAATTTTAGAAGGAAAAAAAGTACAAACTACACAAATATCCTTTGTAAAGTGCTTTGAAACAGTGTTGAGAATGGCATTTTTAGATACTTCAAATCAATAAAAGTAAAAAATACAGTACTTTCTTCATTTCCTGTCAGAGGGACAAAAGATTTCATTCCTATGGGAGGATACAGGCTCAGATTTTAGGCTCAAAATACAGTAAATTGGCAATAATAACGGATTCAAAGTAAGAGAGCAAACAAAGATGTGAATCTCTTTCCTTTCATGTGCAGATGGAGTTCTGAAAGGCTGATGGTGCCCACTCTAGACATCTGTGCTGTCTGTCCTGGGAGCCAGTGTGGTAACAGGAACAGAGAAAACTCAAACCTGACGGAGAAACTCAGCTTTGATAGCATCAAAGTTATCAACTAGAGTCACTGACTAAAGGAGTGGAGAAAAATAAGTTTTTAAAGATTTCCCCCTATTTCAGAAATGTAACTAAATGATCAAAGTCATAAACACCTTTGTCGTTGTCATCTTAATTTTAAAGAGAAAGTAACACTGGTAAAAATATAGAAAAAAAAAATCATCCAGTATTTTTTTGATTCCTTTTGGTCAAACAAGCACAATTCTACAACATCGATCAAGATCTGTTTTAAATAATTAAAAAAAAAATCTTTAAATCTTAATCTGCTCACTATCCACCCCACCCCCAACAGATCTCTCTGTGTAGCTTTGGCTGTCCTGGAACTTGCTCTGTAGACCAGGTTGGCCTTGAACTCAGAACTCAGAGATCTACATGTCTGTGCCTCTAGAGTGCTGGGATTAAAGCTGTGCATCACCACCACTCAGATATCACTGTCATTTTTTAAAACTGAAGTAAGTGCAACTGTGATTCTGTCTCTAGTGAGGCTCATTCAGTCGGTTTTACTTCCTTGACTGTTTTTGTTTTAAGGACATGCTTTCAAACTGAAAGTTATAAAGTTCTCCTTCTGAAATTAAGGCTGTATAACTTTGTCCCCTTTAAATGACAGAGGTGTCTGTTCTTCCTGCTGTCCACAGTGAGGGTGACAGACACAACTCTCCTTTAAAACTGCTCATTGCACTAAAAGAACAAATCTAGTCTGTTCTTCAATATGATTAATTTCTATAAAAGATGTAGCCAATGCAGTTTATAATTATTAAAGCACTATTCTAATGAATATAAAAGCAGAAGGAGCTATACTTCAACATACATATATGTTTATATATATGCACACACATATAAAATATATATATGAAAATCACATTAAAGTATGAAGATAGTAAGTAAATTAAGAAAAACCAAAACCCCCTAATTCCTTTTGTCTTTCCATCTTGTAGAGCTTCAGATTTTTAAAATATTTACCCTTTTTAAAAGCTTTCAGGGTGCTCGCTTCGGCAGCACATATACTAAAGTTAGAATGATACAGAGAAGATTGGCATGGACCCTGCGCAAGGATGACACGCAAATTTGTGAAGCGTTCCATATTTAAAAAAAAAAAAAAAAAGCTTTCAGGGATCCAGGTATAACTTCTACAGACAGAGGCTTTAGAACATTTGTCACTGGTCAGAAAGACTTCTGACAAGGTTTTGTATTTCTAGCGGCTTTAACACGCTCGATACGGAAAGGGATGGTTGTCACTGTTTCTAAACACATGTGCACATGACAAGAGTGAGTGAGTGCAGAGCAAGAAGGAGCAGACACCCTAAAACACAGCCTTAGGAACCGAGGACTAGAACTGTGTATGAGAAAGAGGCTAGGAGTAGGATACATATAATAAAAACAGAATCTAGTTTGCCAGGCTTTCCGTCAAATGAATCATATATATATCTATAAAGTCGTTTGTGGCAATGAGGACAAAAGTGTAGATGCTGAAGGCAAGTAGTGAAGGAAACGAGAATGATAAGGAGGAGTACAAGGAAAAGAAGGATCCCAGTGGAATGGACTATAAAATATATATGCTGGTACATATATATCCTTAATCTAGATTGAGATATATATGCACATGAAGTGTACTTTTGTCTGTTTAAAATACAGACTCCTTTACAAGAATAGATGAATGCACGTTATTTTTTCTGCACATATAACTGAACAATCATTATTTGTGTAGGTGTGTTTTTAAACCATCATTCACTTTTTCTTTACTTTTTTGCAAAGATAGTTGTGCTGCCAAGCAACTCGAGGTAAAGGCATTAGGGTTAGGGTTAGACTGTAAGAAGTGAAAAGAAACAGCTGCGAGGCTTCCTACAGGAGACTGCAAAAAAGCAGCTGGCTGGTTTCCTAGTGCATAAGGTACTGCGCTCCTTACAAAGTAAACAATTTCCCTTGGGTCCACAGAAGGACCACACCCCTACATAGTGTTGGCTTCTGTATGGTGGGAGTATCCCCAGAGAACTGACTCCGCTGAAACATACACTGTATGTTGATTCGTCTTTCAGCTCTTTCTCTAACTGAATACACTTGGACTTGTTAAGCAAAGTACATTGTGCGTAAGGTATCTTGGTGAATCTGTACAGCCTTGGCAAGAGCCTGTGGATCTCGCCCATTGCTCTGTCCTGAAACGTGGCTTCCTTCAGCACTGTAAGAGAAAGGTTAATAAACACAAGCATAAACCTTATGTCTTAATGTAATGATTCTGAAGAATATTACACGTTGTCGAAAATTCCAAAAATACTAAAAAGAGAAACTAGTATAATGAACTTTGTGTCTATCATCTATCTAGCTTTAACATGGCCAATTTTACTTTGGCTCTTTCATTTTCTCAGGATTAATTAGAAACAAATCCTAGGCATCATATCATTTTTGTCTAATATGTATGTATGTATGTACACACACACACACACACACACACACACACACACACACACCATGTGCCATGGACCTCCTGGCACTGGAATAACAGACAGTTGTGAGCTACCATGCAGGTGCTAGGAATTGAACCCAAGTCCTAGGGCCTAGGGCAGCAGTCAGTGCTCTCAACTGCTGAGCCATCCATTTCTCCAGCCCCAGATCATTCTATTCTTAGTAAGTTCACACAGTATTTTTAGTAGAAAACCTTATTTTGGGCCATCGGTTGTTATACTTTTCACACAGTGCACTGGTTGTCTGACAGCCTGTGGAACTTTAACAGAGGTATGTATATAAATGGAAGTGCCTATAGAGACAGTCTAAGGAAATCAGCCCGTATTTGACTTCTGCTTTGAGAAGCCCCACTCTTTATGCTTTCATATTACCTGTCATGCTCCTTGTCCACAAGATGATATCTGGCTCTGAATGCCACCAGGTGAGCATAATACGCTGGTGCAGGGATAGACACAGATCTTGTACAGCGTACGTAGGTGTGGCAGAGCTGATAAGTCAGCAGCTGAAGTTCATCTGCAGTGAAGCAGTTGTCATCCCACAAGACATGATAGTGCGAAGGACGGCTGGTTCCCTATGGAGAAGAAATGGTATAGTCTGTTGATGTCTTTCTTTTTTTATTATTACTTTTATTATTCTATGTGAATTGGTGTTTTGCCTGCCTGTGTAACTGTGTAAGGGTGTCAGATCTTGGAACTACAGACAGTTGTTAGCTGCCATGTGGGTGCTGGGAATCGAACCCAGGTCCTCTGAAAGAGCAGACAGTGCTCTTAACTGCTGAGCCATCCCTCCAGCCCCCTGAAGCATAGTCTTATGGAAGAACATCTGTACTCTTAACCATCAAGCCAATTTTCCAGCTTCCTGGAAATTTTTAAATTACATTTCTTTGTGTGTGCCCATGTTTAAGTTGGAGAAAAACTTCTGAGAATCAGTTTTCTCCTCTAACTCATGGTTGTCAGGAATCAAACTCAGTTTATTGGCAAGGGTCTTACCTTGCTAAGTCATCTTGCAGGCCCAACAAAACTTTTTTTTTTTTTTCATATTAGTTTGAAAATTCTTGAGTTGGGCTTGCTGGTGCAGGCCTAAATGGGTCATACAACAAATTCAAGGCCAGCCTAGGCAAATTACTGAGAGTTTGCCTTTATATCAAAAGTAAAAGGCTAGGTTTATAGCTGCCAGGTAGAGCACTTGTCTAACATGTGAAAGACCCTAGGTGCAACCCCCGGTAACAACAAAACAAAACAAAAACCTGATAAAACTGGGAAGACATGGAAAGAGCAGTGTTTAGTTAGTGTGAACTAGAACAGAAGCGTCAAACTGATGTCCCAAAGGTTTCTGGGTAAATAAAGTATTTCTGGGTTAAAGATGTATAATGACTATTTGCGTAGCAATGGTCCTAAAGTTCTAAAAAAAACTGGTCAAACCAGTATTTCTAAAACTTACCAACAGAGAATCTTTGTTTTCCTCTGTGGTATTTATTAAAAAGCTATATGGGGACCTCCAGGGTAAAGTGGGTAGAGAGGTTCCTGTGTGCAAGCCTGATGACCTGAGTTCAACACTAAGAACACCAGTGAAGGCAGGACAGGAACCAACTTCCAGAAGATGTCCTCTGACCTTCACGTGAGCCCCACCCTGTGATCCCCCCCACACAGAGTAAATAAAATTTTAATGAAATATGACCATCAACAAAAGGGGTATATCAAAGGATCATTTACATTTGAGCTCTCAAGACTAAGCTACTCAATAAGACTCCAAAAAAGGCAGAGAAGATTCTAAACATAGGCATAAACTGTAATGCAGAACCCAAGAACACAGTAAGCAACACAACACTGACTCTTCCAGAAGACTGTAATTTCTCAGCTACTGAACTCAAAGGTAACAAAATAAGCAACTGTCAGATAAAGATTTTTTTTTAAATTGGAAATGAAGTAAATGATGGAGAAGAAAATAGAATCTCATTTATTTCTTTATTTTATTTTATTATGAACAAAGAAGTCACACTTTCTATCCTTGTATATACTTATTCAAGGTCCCTTCCCCCTCCTACCACATCAGGTCATTTTTTAAACATATTTGGGTAAAAGTGATCCACCCTCATCTCAAAGGAGATACACAGAAGCCGATGAATTCAGTTTAGATCTTCAAAAAGTCCACAACACAGAGGGAAAAGAAAGAAAAATGAATGTAAAAAAAAGCAAAATTGGGGGCTGGAGAGATGGCTCAGCGGTTGAGAGCACCGTCTGCTCTTCCAGAGGACCCGAGTTCGATTCCCAGCACCCACATGGCAGCTAACAACTGTCTGTAGTTCCAGTTCCAGGCAAACACCAAGACAAATAAATAAAGTTTAAAAAAAAAAAAAAAAAAAAAAAAAAAAAAAAAAAAAAAAAAAAAAAAAAAAAAAAAAAAAAAAAAAAAAA
>PVIH01016368.1:0-45878 GCA_004025045.1 Sigmodon hispidus
TGGGAAATACACTTCTACAAATTGGCACAGGCCACCACTTCCTAAATATAACACCAGTGGCACAGGCACTAAGACCAACAATCAATAAGTGGGATCTCCTGAAGCTGGGAAGCTTCTGCAAAGCCAAGGACACTGTCAATAGGACAAAACAACAGCCTACAGAATGGGAAAAGATTTTCACCAACCCTACAAGTGATAGTGGACTGATCTCTAAGGTATATAAAGAGCTCAAGAATTTAGATCCCAAAACCTTGAATAACCCTATCAAAAAATGGGGTTCAGATCTAAAAAGGGAATTCTCAGCAGAGGAAGTACGAATGGCTGAAAGGCACCTGAAAAAGTGCTCTTCATCTTTAGCCATCAGAGAAATGCAAATCAAAACAACTTTGAGATACCAACTAACACCTGTTAGATTGGCTAAGATAAAAGGCACAGATGACAGCCTATGCTGGAGAGGATGCGGAGCAAAGGGAACACTCCTCCATTGTTGGTGGGATTGTAAGCTTGTTCAGCCACTTTGGAATACAATATGGAGGTTTCTCAGAAAATTGAGAATCAGTGTCCCCAAGGACCCAGCAATACCACTTCTGGGTATATACCCTAAAGAGGCACATTCACACTCCAAAGGTATTAGCTCAACTATGTTCATAGCAGCATTATTTGTAATAGCAAGAACCTGGAAACAACCTAGATGTCCCTCAACTGAAGAATGGATTAACAAACTGTGGTACATCTAAACAATGGAATACTACTCAGCAGTAAGAAATAATGATATCCTAAAATTCACAGGCAAATGGATGGATTTGGAGGATATCCTCCTGAGCGAAGTATCACAAACTCAGAGAGATAAGCAGGGGATGTACTCACTCACTAGTGGTCTCTAAGCAAACAAACAAGAAAAAAAGCCAAACATGCCCAAGCGGCAAACCACAACCAAGGAACAGTTTGGGATCAGAAACACCCTGGACTGACCCTTCGAACCCCAGTCCAACTATAGGAACACCTGACTCACTCTTGAGGGAGGGGGGAAAGAACTGGATTTGGCCAGAAGTGGAGACTGATCTAAGCATTATTGGGTCAGTGGGACCATAGGACTGTCTGCTCCCTGCCCAGGGAGGGGATGGGGAGTTGCAGAGAAGAAAAATGACCAGATGTGTTGGGAGAGGGAAGAGACCTTGAATAAGGATATACAGGGATGGAAAAAAAAATTCCGAGGGAAAGCGGAACACAAAGAAAATATATGTGTAGCAATCTTATTTGCATTACCACCCTTGATAAGCCATGCTTATGATTCTTATCCTCTGTATAGTTATTGTTAACTCTTCCACATTTTAAATTCTTTTTACTGTGTTTTTTTTTGATAAATACAAAATAAAGAAGGAAAAAAAAAGAAAAAAAACAAAAAAACTTCCATATGGAGATTGATTTCAATGTGGCACAGTTATACATTAGGCAATTAACTTCTCTTGCTTTGACTGCTACAAGTGACAGAGCATTGATCTCTAAAATATATAGAGAACTCAAGAAACCAGAGCCCAAAACCTTGAATAACCCAATCAAGAAATGGGGTTCAGTACTAAAAAGGGAATTCTCAGCAGAAGAATTACAAATGGCTGAAAGGCACTTGAAAAAGTGTTTGATGTCTTTAGCCATCAGAGAAATGCAAATGAAAACAACTTTGAGATGCCACCTGACACCTGTGAGATTGGCTAAGGTAAAAGACACAAATGACAGCCTATGCTGGAAAGGTTGCAGAGCACGTGGAACACTCCTTCATTGTTGGTGGGAATGTAAACTTGTTGAGCCATTCTGGAATGCAGAATGGCAGTTTCTCAGAAAACTAGAAATCAATGTCCCCAAAGATCCAGCAGTACCACTACTGGGCATATACCCTAAAGATGCACATTCATAGTCAAAGGCATTAGTTCAACTATGTTCATAGCAGCATTATTCGTAATAGCAAGAACCTTGAAACAACCTATATGCTCCTCAACTGGAGAATGCTGTGGTATATCTACACAATGGTGTAGTACTCAGCAGTAAGAAAAAAAAATGATTTCCTAAAATTTTCAGACAAATGGAAGGATCTGGAGAATATCCTCCTGAATGAGGTATCACAAATGAGAAAAATAAGCAGTGGATGTACTCACTCATTAGTGGACTCTAAACAAGAAAAGCAAAAAGCAAAGCATGAGCAAGCTGCAAATCAGAAACACTGAACAGCTTGGGATATGAAACACCTTGGACTGGCATCTTGGATCTCCCTCCCTCCAGAGGAACTCTTGACCCAGTCTTGATATGTTGGGATGAGGAAAATGGATCTGCCAGGAGTGGATGCTGAACTAAGCCACCTTGGGACCTTTCTGGGGAGTAGGCAAAGTGATAAGGAGCAGAGTGAGTGACAGGAAGTGCCAGAGGGGAAAGGGAGTCTGAACAAGGGGATACATGGTTGAAAAATATGACTTAATTCATAATTTAAAAAATTATTTAAAAAGGAAAAGAGAAGAAATGTTGTGGGATAATCTTATTTTGAACACAGTAAAGCTGTGTTTCTGCTAAGCCACCTTCTTATTGGTTTAACAAAGATTTGAATGACCCATATCTTGGCAGGAAAGAATAGGTAAGACTTCTGGGGAGAGGTAAGAACTTCTGGTAAAGTGAGGTGATATGGGAAATTAGGGTGTACAGAATAGAGAAGTAAAAAGCCATGTAGAAAAAATTAAATTAATACAAATGAATTAACTTAAAATAGCTAGTTGGGAAGTAGTTTAAGCTAAGGTCAAGCTCTGATAATTAATAATAAGTCTTTATGTTATAATACGGGGGTTGATATCACAGCTTACAGTAATATTTATTATGTGATATAATTTGTATTACTCATACTCATCTGAGAATTTTAAAGTACAGACTAAGAAAATCTTCAAAGTAGTTCATTAAACATTTGAAGTCTACTATTTTTTATCTCTATCTATTGATAATTACAATTTTCTTGAATGTTAATGACTTGGTCACTGATTTGAATTAGGTGATAAATAGTTTTATTATATGTATCATAATATTTCTCTTTAGATAATTAAAATGGTTCATTTTATTTCTTTCACCTTAGTTAATATTGTATGATAATTAAAATTTCAAATAAAAATTTTTATTTGCTCATCTAGAACATTGTATTTCAATGTTCATTGAGAAATACAGATATTTTGTTTTAAATACATCTTCTTCAGCAGGTGACCAAATTTTCTACTTGAAAACGATTCTGTCAGTTAATTCCAAGTGGCTTGTTGACTTATGAGGCACATAAATTTTAAAAAAAAATTCATAACTGATAATTACAGATGAGATGATATATACATATTTATATCAAACCTTGCAGCACTAATTTTTGCTTTTCTTAAATTTTAGAATAATTCTCATTGTAGTTATAGAAAATATTTAAATGCCAAGATGAACTTTATTTTCCTTTAGATTTTGCTGAATAGAGTTTCTCATGTTATTTAATTAGACCTTTCCCCTGAGAACACAGGTAATATATTAGCAACAATGTTTCTTTCTGTGTTTTTAAGTCACAGTCAAGAATCCTGATGCATCCTGCTGCATCAACTCATTATTATTATTTTTTTAAAAAAATTAGACCTAATTATATTGGAATAATTACTATATTATTTGCATTGTGTGGGGGAAATGTTTGTCTGTATGCAGTGAATATCATTCTGTAAATAAGAGAACTGTTTTGGCCTGTGACTAGTGCCATAGAAATAAGTAGAGAAATCAAGATAGGCAGGAGAAGGAAGGTGGAGCCAGAGAAATTACATCCAGTCGCCAAAGAAAAAATATATAAAGGATCCAGGTGAACGAAAGGCATGGCCACATGAAAAATCAGATTAAGACAAATGGGTTAAATAAAGATGAAATGTGCCTGAGATATAGGCCAAATAAGATAAAACTAATATAAGTCTCAGTCATTTTGGGGGGTAAAAGAAGCCATAGACAGGTCAGACCTCTGGCCCAGACGAAGACAGAAACCTCATACAACAGTATTGAATATATGTGTTTTACAATTCTAATTCAGCAATAAAAATAAGAGATAAGAGTCATTTCAAAGAACAGAAATCTTTAAATTTATCTATCCATAGCTGGCCGAACTATAAACAGAGATGACTTGTAGTGTATAAGTCATCAGTGGGTCTTTCAAGAGTATAAAAGATAATAAAGAAATTGAATATTTGCAGCTTCAAAAATACATTGGAGTACCTGCAATCATAAAAAGCATGATTACTGTTAATGTGTACTCACAAGCAATAATAGTACCTAACTACTTTAAATGTTCCATGTGAGTCTGGTGCTATGCAATCACCACTACCCTCAGACTTGTGATCACAGAGAATTGCTTTTCTCAGTTACAGTTATTTGGAAATGTCTTATGCTTAAAATTATTACAAAGCTTCAGCCTCCTAAAAAGAAAACCTAGACATCAGAATAGAATTTGAAAATCTTAGAAAGGATAGTAAAGAACCAAAATGCACTATAGAAAGACTGTGAGGTATAAAAAATCCAATGTCACACAGTAGAGTCAACTGCCAAGAAGTTTATGGTGGGTGAAAAAAATACATTTCACAAGAAATTTAAGAAAGCACCAAAGCATACTGACAAAGTACCATGACTGCAATGGAGGACGACAGCAGAGTTATAATATTAGAAAGCTAAATAATATGATATTTTAGATGTGCTTATCTTTAGAGAAAGAGATATATTTCATGTTTTGATGGGATAAAAATAAGAAGCGAAAGTATCTTGCACAATTTCAAAAATTTATGAGACGGTTTTAGAAGAGTTATAGTAAAGAAATACTCCTTTTGAAAAAGCAGGACCCTATATATCTTTCTTGCATGGGATTTTACCCATAAGTCTATCAGTGCAAAGCTAGAGGAACATTTGTTTAAAAAGATACCTAGAGTAAAGCAAACAATTAAAATGAATAAGATGCTAACATAAAAATATTTACTTACATTTTATATACATGCATTATGAAATATTCTGTCACTAGAAGTCCAATGCACTATCCATTGCCCAACAGAGCCACATGCATTATGAAACATTCTAAACTAACTAATGGATCACTCCATAAATATAAACTGCAGTACAAGATAGTTTTGTAATAATCTTACTATGTGCGCATATGGAGAGTGGCTTAGTAGCTTGAAGCACTAGAGCTGACTTTGTATGCTCATTAGTAAACAATATCATTTTAGAGTCTTTTAAATTTCAGATATAATCCATTGGTATCAAAGTGTTATGATTTTTGACATATGTATGATTTTGGGAAAACTTTTTAAAATATTAATAATATTGCCTTTATTAGAAAAAAGAAGAGAGAAATAGAAGGAAGCCCATTATTGAAAGCATTTGCTTGGGAAAAAAAGCAAACTAACACAAACAGTTGATGGAGTAGCAGTACTATGTGGAAATGAAAAGGGTGAAAATTTGTTCTTGTGATGAGTCACTTTAGAAAATAGAACATACAAGATGCCAAAGTTGCATTATCATGGAAATTATATCCCATACAGGAGTATAATGAATGTGTTAGAGGTCATGGTCACTAATGATCTAGAAAACATTAGAAAGTTAATAGAATGCAAATCAGAAACAAGCCCAAGAACTATGCTCTGTTATGGGGAGTCTTTTCCTAAACTAATAACATAGACTAAACTAGAATCAACAGAGGTTCTTTCTATAAAATTCATTCTTGGTCTACCAAGCAGTTTTTATACATTGAAATCTTGTAACAAAGCTCTGTAATCTGTAAGTAAACAACTCCTGAGGTCAACTGATAAACATTTCAATGATAGAATACAGTAGAACAGAAGTGAGATTGGGAAGATAAAACAGAGGGAACTAGAAAGAAGATCTATCATTTATCTACCATCCATCTATCCTCTATTATAATCTATCATTTATATATCTATCATCTATTTATATATCTCCCATCTATCAACTATCTCTATCATCTCTCTATCCTCTATCTATCACATATCTATGAGAGAACTCAAGAGAGATAAAAAAAATGCAGAAAATTATATTATTTCATTTCACAGAATCTATTCAATGTATCCATTTATTGGATAAGAGACAATTCTGACATCCACAGTAAATAGATATTTTTGCTCCTTGAATTTTTGTAATGTTCTAATGGAAATTTATTTTTTATCTTTGTGGAATTTAGCATTATCACAATGGCTATGTTATAGGTGGTTATCTGAAATTTATTTTTCCAAAAAAATTTAGCTTTTTCACCATCTATGTACACATTTATTTCCTATATAAATACAAATATGAATAAAAGTCTTTCTAATCTGAAAGAACAACTACCACAAACTATTATCTGTTGTGGCCACATCCCTGACTGCAGAGGCTATAGAGACTTTGATGGGCCTCTGATCCCCATGTCAAGGGCATGTCTGCATAATTTCTCTTTAAAGAGCCCTACCCACTTGGGAGACATTTTTTCCTTCTCTGCTCTCTATTCCTCCTTCTTTCTCTTTCTTTCTCTCCCCCTCCCACACCCATTTCTTTAGTAAAATCTAATATGGCTCTTGGCAGCATGCTAATGAGTTCTTCCACATGCAAAATACTAACACAAACCACTACCAATTTTATTTATGTCATGCATCTGTTGCAGGATGTTTGATAGGATTTTGAAACACAAGACCTGTGTTAAAAAAATAAATCTCTGATCATGGGGTGGCTATAATGATTACATAGATCAACTGTACTTTTAAAAGTTTTCTTAGAATATATTATTTCAGGGTTGGGTTCTGGTTCCCAGACCAGGTGCTGTCTGTGGAGCTTGTCCTCACACACTCTGTAGCAGACAGAGATAAACTTTGTCTGCCAGGGTCCCCTCAGCTGCTGCTAAGGGAATTTTCATGGCCACCCGCCTCCAACTGATCAAACAGATAAGGACTGAGGACTCTGAAAGACAGACTCAGACTCTGCCCAAAGGTGAGGTGGGTTCAGCAGGCCCCTGCACCTGAATCCCTGCCAGGGAAAATTGTGTTCCAGTCAGGTTCCAGTTTTGGGACCAGGTGCTTTCTGTGGAGCTTGTCCCCACACACTCTGTAACAGACAGAGATAATCTTTGACTTTCAGGCTTCCCCCAGCTGCTGCTGAGGGAATTTGCACAGCCACCCGCCACCAACTGATCAAACAGAGAAGGATTGAAGACTTGAAACTCAGTACCCTGCCCAGAGATGTTGTATTAAGTTTTTCTTGGACCCCTTTTGGTCCCGAAGGTTTGTGACCTGGCGCGCGCGCGTGTGCGGCAGAGGTTTTAACCTGATGTGCATGGCTTTTGTCCCCCAAAGAAATGAATCACAGGCTTATATCCTTTAAACTGTTTGACCCATGTATCAAGCACATTACTAGCTAGCTCTTTCATCTTAATTCAACCCATTTCCATTTATCTTCCCACCATGTGGCCAACAGCCCATTGCTCACCTGTATTCCTACATGTGAGCTGGAGACTGGCTAACTCCGCCCTTCTACCTGCCTGCCTGCGCTAATTCTCCATGCACTTCTACAGTGCTGTGCATAGGCCAAAACAGTGGTTTATTTACAGCATACAAAGAACATTCTACCACATTTCCTCTTTTCTGTCTAATTAAAAAGGAAGGTTTCAATTTGCATATAGCAAAATTACAACAGAACAGCTCTCAAGCAGGAATTACAGTCACAATATCCAGTCTATTTGTATTCACAAAATCAAAGAGAATATTCTATTATCTACCTTATCATTGTGAGTCTAAAGTTTCATATCTAATATACCTTTTAAACTAAGAAGAACTATACCTACAATTATTAAACCTTCAGCCACATAAAAGACCACAGAAGGATACAATATTATCTAAATAAACAGGAAGTGCAAGCAACTTCCAAAGTCTAGAAAATGACAGAGATGACCCATGTCTGCCTGGACAGTCATCCAAATTTCTTTTGTAACATTGGGGCATCTATCTTCAGCCTTAATGGCCCAAAGTCTCTGGAAACCTTTCAGTGATGCAGGAAATCTGACACAGTCCATCAGTCACTTCTCCTTGTGTCCTGAATAATGCCTGGTAATGTTTTCTGCAAAGCAGGAACCTGAAGGACCATCTTGGCTTGTTCTGCCAACATTCAGAGGTCAATTTCCTATGGAACCTGCATGTCCAGTTTATACAGCATAGTATCAAGCTGACAATTCCAGAACAGTTTCTTGTCCAGTGGCTGTTGCCACAAAGTAAATTCCACATGAAGTTTCTTCAATGCCCATCATTTTCCTGAAATACAGTGGTGCTGCCAGGAGCAGACCTGTCTCACTGTCCAGAAAAATCTAAGTTCTTAAAATAATTAAAATGCCATATTCTGCATACCTTTGAAGTGATTGAAGACTACCTATCTAACTGAAATATATCTTTGTATACCTATAAAAACCTAACTAATATGACTATAGTTTGGTTATCATAGATGACAATTAATCTGGATTTCTCAATTACATATTACAATTTTAAATGAGTTACATCAGCATCATACCTTAATGAAGAGTAGAAAAATACATACAGCATAACAAAATTAACCTTAATTATATATCAATGAATCAATATTCACTTTTTTCTAATCATCACCATAGATGGAGTAAACAGGATATTTCATGACAAAGCCAGACTGAAACAATATCTATCAACCAATCCAGCGCTACAGAGAGTATTAGAGGGAAAACTCCAACCTAAGAACCCCAGATACCCAATGAAACCACAAACTATCAATAATTCCACAGACGAATACTCCAGAGAAAGGAAATACAAAAAAGGTACCATCAAAAAATGGTGGGAAATATCAATCAGTAGTCAATAATATCCCTTAATATCAAAGGACTCAACTCTCCTATAAAACGTCACACACTAGCAAGATGGAAACAACAACAGAAGTCATCCCTAACCCTAACCCTAACCCTCAACCACAAAGACAGACACAAGCTTAAAGTAAAGGGTTGGGAAAAGATTTTCCAGTCAAATGGTCCTAAGAAACAAACAGAGGTTGCCAATCTAATATCTAACAAAGTAGACTTTTAAGCTAAAAGCAATTAAAAGAGACCAAGATGGTCATTACTTATTCATCACAAGAAAAATTGGTCAAGAGGAAATTTCAATCCTGAATATTTATGCCCCTAATATAAGGGCACCTACTTATGTAAATGAAACACTGCTAAAGCTCCAATCCCACATCAGTTCTTACACCCTAAAAGTGGGAGAATTCAAAACCCCACTTTCAACCCTGGATAGGTCAACCAGACAGAGACTCAACAGAGAAATAAGGAGTCTAGAAGAGGTTATGATGCAAATGGATTTAAGAGATAACTACAGAAGCTTCCACCCAAATGCAAAGGAATATACATATTTCTCAGCTCCTCAAAGAACTTTCTCCAAGATTGACCACATAATTGGTCATAAAGCAAATATCAACAGTTAAAAAAAATGAAAATAATTCCTTGTAATATATTAGACTACCAGAGACTAAAGTTAGAGTTCAACAACATCAAAAATCAAAGAAAGCCTACCAACTCATGGAAACTAAACATCACTCAGCTGAATGATATCTGGGTCAAGGAAAAAATTAAGAAATCATAGTCTTCCTAGAATTTAATCAAAATGAATCCACAATGTATCCAAACTTGTGGGACACAATGAAAGCAGTCTTAAAAGGAAAATTCATAGCGCTAGATGCCTACATGAAAAACCTAGAGAAATCCCACACTAGAGACCTAACAGCTCAGCTGAAAGCCTTAGAACAATTAGAAGCGAACTCACCTAGAAGGAGTAGATGGCAGGAAACAATCAAACTTAGAGGTGAAATCAATATAATTGAAAGAAAAAGAACAATACAAAGAATCAATGAATCTAACAGTTGGTTCTTTGAGAAAGTCAACAAGATAGATAAGCCCTTATGCAAACTAATTAAAAAACAGAGACAGAGTGTTCAAATCATCAAAATCAGAAATGACAAGGAGGACAAAACAACAGACCCCAAGGAAATCCAGAGAATTATCAGACCATATTTTGAAAATCTGTATTCCATAAAAATGGAAAACCTAGAAGAAATGGACAGTTTTCTGGACTGGTACCATCTACCAAAATTAAATGAAGATCAGAATAATTACCTAAACAGGCCTATAACCCTTAAGGAAATTGAAGCTGTCATTAAAAGCCTCCCACAAAATAAAAGCCCTGCTCCAGATGCTGTCAGTGCAGAATTCTACCAGACATTCAAAGAAGAATTACTACCACTACTCCTCAAAATATTTCACACAGCAGAAACTGAAAGAATTTTGCCAAATTCCTTTTATGAGGCCACAATTACCCTAGTACCCAAGCCACTCAATGACACAACAAGGAAGGAGAATCACAGACCAATTTCCCTCATGAATATTGATGCGAAAATTCTCAAAAAAATTTTAGCAAACCATATACAACAATGTATAAAAAAATATCATCCATCATGACCAAGTAGGTTTCATCCTAGATATGCAGGGCTGTTTTAACATATGAAAAACAGTAAATGTTATCTATCATA
Organism: Sigmodon hispidus; assembly: GCA_004025045.1. NCBI lineage: Eukaryota > Metazoa > Chordata > Mammalia > Rodentia > Cricetidae > Sigmodon > Sigmodon hispidus. The sequence continues at coordinate 10,603 of PVIH01016368.1, forward strand.
TAAACAAACTAAAGGAACAAAACTACATGATCATATCCTTAGATGCTGAAAAAGCCTTTGACAAAATCCAAATCGCCTTTATGATTAAAACCCTGGAGAGATCAGGAATATAGGGAGAATACCTAAATATAATAAAGGTGATTTACAAGAAGCTGACAGCCAGTATCAAAATTAATGGAGAAAAACACAAAGCAATCCCGCTAAAATCAGGAACTAGACAAGGATGTCCTCTCTCTCCTTATCTATTCAATATAGTTCTCAAAGTTTTAGCTAAAGCAATAAGAGAATGAAAGGATATTAAGGGGATACGAATTGGAAAAATAGAAGTGAAGATATCTATATTTGCAGATTATATGATTGTATACATAAGTGACCCACAAAATTCTTCCAAGGACCTGCTATTGTGGTGGAAATGTTCTCTGTATGCTGTAAATAAAGGACTTGTTTGGCCTATATAGAGCACCTTAGAAGTGGGTGGAGAATCAGAGGCAAGCAGGTAGGAGAAGGGTGGAGTTAGTCAGTCACTGTCCAAACCCTGAAGGAGGAACACGTAAGATGAACAGGTAAACCTTAGGCCGCGGGCCATGTGGCAGACAGATTAATAGAAATGGGCTGAGTTAAGATGAAAGAGCTAGCTAGTAATGTGCTTGAGACATGGGCCAAACAGTATAAAGTATACAAGTGTCTGATTCATTTTTGCGGGGGACAAAAGCCGCCACTCGGACCAGGTTCAAACCTCTGCTTTGAACCAGGTACAAAATCTCCGGGCCTAAAAGGGCCCGGGAAACTTTCTACAACATGCAATAGCTTATAAACACCTTCAGCAATATCAGGATACAAGATTAAGTCAAATAAATCAGTAGCCCTTCTATACACTAAAGATAGAAGAGCTGACAAAGAAATAAGGGAAACATTATTCTTCATAATAACAGCAAATAGTATTAAATACCTTGGAGTAACTATAACCAAAGAAGTAACAGACCTATTTGACAAAAATTTTAAATCACTAAAGAAAGAAATTGAAAAAGGATATCAGAAAATGGAAAGCTCTCCCAGGTTCCTGGATAGGTAGGATCAACGTAGTAAAAATGGCAATTCTACCAAAGGCATTCTACAGATTCAATGCACTGCCCATCAAAATCCCAACACAATATTTTTTGGAACTTGAAAGAACAATACTCAATTTCATTTGGAATAACAGGAAAACCAGAATTGCCAAAACAATTTTACTCAACAAAAGAACCTCAGGAGGTATCACCATCCCTGACTTCAAGTTATACTATAGAGCTTCAGTAATAAAAACAGCCTGGTACTGGCATAAAAACAGACTTGTGGATTAATGGAATCAAATTGAAGACCCAGACATTCACCCAAAAACCTATGAACACTTGATCTTTGACAAAGAGGCCCAAAACATTCAATGGAAAAAGATAGTATATTTAACAAATGGTGTTGGCATAGCTGGATGGAAGTGTGTAGAAAAATGCAAATAGATCCGAGCCTGTCACCCTGCACATACTCAAATCCAAGTGGATCAATGACCTCAACATAAAACCAGCCACTTTAGACTTGATAGAAAAGAAAGTGGGAAATATACTTCTATGAATTGGCACTGGTGACCACTTCCTAAATATAACACCTTTGGCACAGACACCAAGACCTACAATCAATAAGTGGGATATCCTGAAGTTAAGAAGCTTCTGTAAAGCCAAGGAAACTGTCAATATGACAAAACAACAGCCTACAGAATGGAAAAAGATTTTCACCAACCCTACAAGTGATAGAGGACTGATCTCTAAGATATATAATGAACTCAAGAATCTAGAGCCCAAAACCTTGAATAACCCAATCAAAAAATGGGGTTAAGATCTAAAAAGGGAATTCTCAGCAGATGAATTACGAATGGCTGAAAGGCACCTGAAAAAGTGTTCATCTTCTTTAGCCATCAGAGAAATGCAAATCAAAACAACTTTAAGATACCATCTGACACCTGTTAGATTGGCTAAGATAAAAGACACAGAGGACAGCCTATGCTGGAGAGGATGTGGTGCAAAGGGAACACTCCTCCATTGTTGGTGGGAGTGTAAGCTTGTTCAGCCACTTTGGAAAGCAGTATGGCGTTTTTTTCAGAAAATTGAGACTCAGTCTCCCCAAGGACCCAGCAATACCACTTCTGGGTGTATACCCTAAAGATGCACAGTCACACTTCAAAGGTATTAGCTGAACTATGTTCATAGCAGCATTATTTGTAATAGCAAGATCCTGGAAAGGATCTAGATGTCCCTCAACTGAAGAATGTATTAACAAACTGTGGTACATCTACACAATGGAGTACTACTCAGCAGTAAAAAAATGATATTCTAAAATTTGCAGGCACATGGATGGATTTGGAGAATATCCTCCTGAACGAGGTATCACAAACTCAGAAAGATAAGCAGGAGATGTACTCACTCATTAGTGGACTCTAAAGAAATCAACAAACAAACAAATCAACAAGAAAAAAGCAGTGCATGCCCAAGTTGCAAACCACAATCACTCAACAGCTTGGGATCAGAAACACCTTGGACTGACTCCTTGGATCCCATTCCCCCTAGAGGAACACCTGACTCACTCTTGAGTGAGGGGGGAGAAAACTGGATCTGCCAGGAGTGGAGACTGATCTAAGCAATATTGTGTCAGTGGGCCCATGGGAGTGACCAGGGGATGGGGATTTGTGGAGAAGAAAGAATGACCTGATGTGTGACTTCTTTGTTAATAATAATAATAATAATAATAATAGAAAGAAAAAAAAAGAACCAGATGCAGAGAAAAGTTCCACTCTTACTAATGTTCTGCCATTTCTAAACGACTGCCTTTGAAAGACAGAAGGTAAGGATATAACCATTTGATTGTGTGTTGGGGGTAGGGTATGGTATTGCTCTGTTAAATGCATTTAGTGTTCTTTCTTATCAAGTGACTTTCAAGTAAAGACCTTAAGCTCTGAAAAAAAACATATTATTTCAAATCTGTAGATTATATACAATATACAGAAATATTAGTATTCATACAGTGTACTCATTCTACAAATAAGCTTCATATAGCTTTCTGTATGTATTTTTGGATTTAAGTCTGAAGCAGGTAATTAAGAACTACATTTGTCCATGTACTGGATGCAATTAATAGACTGTGTTACTCTAACTTTTTGATAGTAGACTGAATTTGTAATTTAAAATTTTTACATTTTCTCTAGTGAACTGTGACATTCCTAACAGTAATGTTTGAGTTCTCTGAAAATATGATGGGATGCTGCAACAACAAATCTACCTGGACTGTGGTAATGCCATTAAACTAATGCCTAGAGATCAGTTTTAGGCTATAATCTGCTCATGACAACTTCAAATTCTTTACAGAGCTTGAAACAAAAATTGTCAACTTCACAAGAAAAACAAACAAAGGAAAAAACAGAATTGCCTAAACAATACTGTTCAATCAAAGAATATCTGGATGCATCAAGTTCCGTGAATTGAAGCTGTACTATAAAGCTACAATAATAAAAATGACATGGTATTGTCATAGAAACAGACATGTGGATCAGTGGAATTGAACTGAACACTCTGACATTAAATCGCACACCCATGAACACCTAATTTTTGAAAAAGAAGCCAAAGGTATACATAAGGGAACAATTGGTGCTGGCATAATTTGATGGTGACATTTAGAATAATGCTAATAAACTTTATCTACCACTTTGCACAAAACTTAAATTCAAATGAATCAAAGACTTTAAAATAAACCCTGTTACACTAAACCTAATAAAAAATAAGTGGTAAATAGCCTTAAATGCATTGACACAAGACTACTTCGAAGATATAACAGTAGTACTGTAGACACTGAGAAAAACAATATGTGGGACCTTCAGAAATTGAGAAGCTTCTGTAAGGCAAAGGGCATGGACAATAAGACAAAATGATTGTTTATGGAATGGGAAAAGATTTTCATCAATACTACATCTGACCAAAGGCTGATTTCTAGTATATATAATGAACTCAAGAAACTAGAGATAAAAAACAAATAATCCACCTGAAAAGTAAATGTAATTCTTAACCAACCTCATAACTGTAATGTGTATAGTTTTACAGTGTTTGAGTTAAAACTATTTAGAAGTACAAAGGAAACAGAAAGGCCAACAGAGAGACACAAAAAAAGGAGTATGGAGGAACTTGGAGCTTGGGTTCTTTTTGGTTTTGGACATCTAGAGAGAAGCTCTTTTGCTAGATTGCTGGCAAAACAGTAAGGTCAGATAGTTGCTTTTTTGCCTCTCTGCACTAGCAGGATTTTATCCAAACACATGATGCCAAATCTTCTTCAGTAACTGAATACTTAGTTAAAAACATTTGATGGGAACATCAGAGCCAATGCTGTTATAAGGAGAAATACTGCCAGGCTACATTCTTAGTGGTAACCTACTGACTGCATAGTCAAGAAGGTATACATGGTTAGTTATGATATCAATAGATTAAGATGTTGCTCCCAAGCTGATGGAATGACATTTTTTTTGTTTACTCACAATCTCATGCTTGCACTTAAGGAACTTCAATGCATTTTTTAACAGTACTTCATTCTGTTGTTTTCTAATATTGATTATTCATTTTGCTCAGACTCTCTTACCTATTTAGAAATTATCTGTCATGTTTATAATACCTAGAACCTGATCTATTGTTGGTGGTAATAGAAAATTTCATATAAGGAGAAGTAAGTATAAACATTCTCTGAATATAAGGGCCATACATTTCTGTATAAGATTACTTTAAGTATTTCCTCTTGTAAAGCTTTCAAATGTCTTCCCTTGCTTACATTCAAAACAAGTTGAGCCTTAGTATTGAGTAGCACAGAAATTTTGACAGAAAGTACTTCCATAAATTCAAGAGATGAAAGAAAGAACATGACTTATTCATATTTGTGAATATTATCTTTAATTTCAAGAACAAAACAAAGGCCTAGAGAATTTTTGATTAGTCTACATATGTTCAATTTTTAATGTCAATGTTTCTTAAATTTATTGCCCTAACCAAAGTATTAGAATCATCCAGAAATTATAAAAAGTACAAAATAATGGCATCATTACTGACAATAAACTTTTTATTCTTTTTATTGGTACAATTAGAATATACATAGAATTTGTTGATATAATTATAGTGCAATAATAAAACTGACAAATAATTTAAAAATTCTATCATTATCTATATAATTATTTTTTCTTATCTACTATGTTTTAAGTAAAAATTGTCTGAAATGGATACATCAGGAAATTATACTTATATAACATTTTGCTAAAATCATACTATTTGTAGAAGTTGATTTCTTATTAAATAGACTTTAGCTATTTATTTTTAAGGATTTAGGTTGTTGATACCTAGAATCACTAGGAACACTGTGAAAACTGTGCTTTGCTTTTCTATACCAGATGCAGTGAGAAACACATAGCCAGGAGAAACAACTTTAAGAGAAAGGCATAGGCAAGCATAAAATAGAATTCAAATTTAAAAGTAAACAATGTGATATAAATATTAGCCCTTGTTAATTTTAGAGAGGTTATAATTATGAGCATATATGTAGTTATACCGAAACACATAATAAACACATATGTATCAAAAAAGTTTATTCAGAAATAGAAAGGAAAATTTTAATTAGATTATTTAAATATAATTATTTAAAATAATCTCAAACATTACTTATTTTAATATTAATAATGAATAATAGAAAGTTACAGTGGAGGGCTATTTACAAAAGTTCTCATTGCTGGATTTTAGTAGAGTATTTGGTAGATTTAAAAGATTTTTGGCAATAATATCCACTAGATAAGACCTAAGTAACTAAAACATGGAACAAAAAAGTAAAAGTAATCATAAAAATGCATAATACTTAAAACTTTCTACAATATTCAGAAAGCAAACTACTTTGGGAGAGATGCTTATATTATCTTCTTTCTTGTTTAATCATTTTTTCATAATACGGTGCTCCAAAGATTCTCAATGTTCACAGTTTATCTAAAAAGCAAATGATCTGGCTCCTAATTTTACAATTATCAAATTAATAACATAATTTCTTTTTATAAGCAGAACTTGAAGCTTATTATAAATTAATAAGATGCCAAATTAAGTCTTCTATTCCTGTAAAACTACAGAAGCAAAATGTTTAGGGGAGATTAATTACATAACACATCATGAACTGTTTGTTTTACATCTTTAACTCTCTCAACTCCTTATTTGAACTGAAATCCTTTTCAATTCATAGAATCAGTTTGGCATCATAATTATACCTGCTTTTAAACCAACACTTTAAGGCTAGTATTATAAATGCATAATTATTAGAAAAGGATGACAAAATTAGTAGATTCAAGATTTTTTTAAAAAAATGAGTATAAAATAGGAAAGAGTTGACATAAACTATAAATGTGTGAAGGTACTTACAGACTGGATCCATTCTTGATCAACACTACAAAGGAAATGTCAGGAAAGAAAATAACAATTAACATTTATAACCACTATGTAAAAGCTATGATAGTTTTATGTATTAAATTAAGTCAATCATCAAAGGAAATATTACTAGAATTTATGTAATTACACATTTTAAAATGCATATTAATAATTCATAATATGGTGATAACAGTTCACTGGAATTTATTAAATTCTCACAGAGAAGAAGGTAAAAATTCAGTCAATATATTCTAGAAAATATCATCATAGTAAATATACATTTGGTACACAATGAGAAAGGTTCTAATTAATCTTACTAAAATTTTAAATTTAAGTTACTAAGATAAAATGTAAAGTTATTTTTTATATATTTCATTTTACTAGAGGCATATATAGCAAGGCATAAATATTATTTTAATAGAAAATTATTTTGTCAACGTTTTACTCTATAATCAAAATATTCGTCTTTTATCATTTTTATTTCTTCTCTTTAGAAATATTTGTTTAGAGGCAGTTCATTTTTTAACATTGAAATTATTTTTAGTTTATTTTTAATGCTTTTTTCTTTTTAAATTAAAATGTAATTACATAATTGCTGCCTAGTACATAATAATGTCATACATAACAATATGTAATGGAATCACTTAGACAAGAACAATTATATTAACTATATTAACTTAATTTTTCTGACACAAATATTTTTATTCAAAAAATTAAACCAACTTCAATCACATAATTAATGCATTGCTCAAATTACAAGTAATACATTATATAGAATGGCCCATAGTCTTGTCAACTTGACAGAAGTTATCTGAGAAAGCAATGTCAATTGAAAAAAAATATAACATTAAGCTGGACCTATAAGCAAATTAGAGTAACATTTTTTTCATTAGTGGCTGATACAGGATGAGACGGTCCAGGGTACTAGGGTTGTACCAACCACTAAACATTGTTCTGAACTGTAAATGTGATCTGGTTGAACACTTTATTTTGGTTTCTAATTAAGTTCCTGCCTTCTGATTCCTGCCTTCTAGTTCCAGAAGTTCTAGTCATGACTTCTTTCTGAGACAGAGAGTGAAGAATTGAAGTAAACCCTTTCCTTTTTAGTTAATTTGTGTTATGTTCATTTTATAGCAGAGAGTCTCTAACTAGGACATAAGGTAAAATTAAATATATATAGTGATCATGACACTGTTTCTAAAGTATAATTGCTTCATACTAATTTTTATATATTTCACATTGTTTATACAAGTAAAATTATTTTCTTTATTTTCTAAATTTTAGGACAATATTCAATCTAAAGCTATAACAGTATTAACTAGTAAATGTTATAATATCTTAAAAATAGAAATCATAACAAGATCCTTTAGAAATATATTGTATAAGTTTAGCCTTGAAAATATGTTTACCATTATTATTTTTAGTAAAATATTTATACATCAACATATTAATATCTCACAGGAGACTGTTCTAGAGTAAGAATGAAAAGATTTTTTTATTATTAATATTTTGAATATATATTTAATCTTGTCTCTATTTTCCAGAGCAAAATATATAATTATGTCTTAGAAAATATTTCTAAAATGTCAACCTGTTAAACTGTCACTTTCTGATCAAAGACTAATAGTAGAATTATTGAGTAATTATCAAGTCACTGACACTGAAATGGTATTTACAGTGACCCATAACCCTGATTGCAGAAGGAGGTAATATCTTTCTCAGTGGCTCAGTTAAAGACATGATAGGAGGGGAAATCTCATCAGTTTAGTGATCTAACTTATTAGTGTGAAAGGAAACCATAAGAAATAAAAAAATAAAATAAAAAAGAATAAAGAAAAAGTACAGAAAGAGAAAAAAATCTATCAATGTCATCCACCATATAAACAACCTGAAATTAAAAATAACAAAAAACAAAAAACACATGGTTATATCATTAGGTGCTGCAAAAGCCTTTGACAAATCTACTATCTTAGGTACCAAACATCTTTGAGCGAATTGGAGAGTCTTTTTCATGATCCCTCTCATTTGACTACTGGCTTCTCCTCCAAATGAGCTTTTTCCCCATCCAGTAAAAAGTCTAGTAGCTGAGATGAAGCTCTGACAAATAAATAAATAAATAAATAAATAAATAAATAAATAAAATAAAGGAATATAATAAATTCAGTCTTTTAGATGCTTGATTATTGTACTACTCATCTAAATTTTGGAGTGTTTCCTCTCTTTAGGAATTTGTCAAGATATATATGTTTCTTGAAAAAAATGTTTTACAAGTGTAATGTATGTACTATGTAAGATCTAAAAACTCAATGCACAGTATGAAGTTTTAAAATTCACTGAGTATTTATAAAACCACAAACTACATAACTGTGGTAAAAAACATGCTTGGATTGCTACATATGCATTGAAGTAGAATTTTTGAGTGTATTGAAGACATTGCATGGAAGACTACAGGCTCCTGTACTTCTGTATAAGGAGCTTGCCCTATATTTCTTGTAAGAGCTAAGTGTTGTATTAGGTTTTTGGCTCAGACTTTTCATCCTAAACTCAATATTCAGATCCACTCTCAGCTCCAAGATTAAAGGTATGGTCAGAAACAGAAAGAAACAAAGGAAGCTGGGTGGAGTCAGCCACCTAATGAATTCTTTAATCTTTAGTCAAACCATGGCGTATTAAAGGTGTGATCAGAAGCATAAAGAAATAGAGGGAGCTGAGTGGAGTCAGCCACCCTAGACAAGCAAAGTTGTGGTCAGACACAGAAAAAAATTAAAAAATAAGTGATATAAGATATACAGTAACAACAGATTAAACAACAACAAAAATCTCTAAATGTTATAGAGAATGTTTTAAAATATACCTAGCTTAAAAGTGAAAATAAAAAGAAACAAGCATTAAAAATGTTCTTAAAAAAGAAATAGAGTAAAAATCATAGTAATAAGCCACATGAAAAATGGAAAATACAAAGAACATCTGGATACTGTATGTTATTGTCTTGTGTTCAAGTTTATTTTTAACTGAAAATAAAGTTGTAAAAGCTGATAAAAGACATTAGATTATAAATGGTGTTGGATTAATTCAATCTATATATTTTGTAAATCTGGTGACTTTAAAATTGAAATAAAAAACACTACTTTACAGACGAGGTTTTCTCTTTTTTTTTTCTACAGAAAGTGAGAAGGTATGGATTTATACTTGGTTAAAAAAATAAAGTTTGATCGAAGAAGACACCCTGCAAAGTCTCCAATGAAAGTGGATGGTCCATATGATTCAGCATTTTAGGTGACCTAAGTTGCAGTTTCCTCTGAGCTATGCATCCTAAACTACTTTAAAGAGACTAGCTGAGATGATCCAGCCTTGGTGAATACTCCACTAAAGACATTTTTATAATCTTAAAATTTTTCTTTGGTCCTCATGGGATTTCCAACACCCCCACTTAGTAGAAATTAGCCTAGAGAACTACATCCACATTCCCAACAAATGGATTATGGCTGTTTGTGCTTGTTTAGTATTGGTTATAATTTGTTATAGATAATAACAAAAGGATATTAGACTTTGGGTGCTTCTTGCTTTAAAAAGAAAATAAGGAGACATGTAGTGGGATTGCATTCTGTTCCATTGTAAATAGTTGTCCTGCCTACTGATTTAATAAAATATGCTGATTGGTTGAAGGCAGATAGGAAGTGTGGGTGGGGCTACTAGACTAAGAAAACTCTGGAAACAGACAGAGCACTGGAAAGATGCCAGGAGATGCAGAGTAAAGAAGTTAAAATGCTGCTGAGACAAGGCTGAATAAGATAAGAATTATGGGTTACTTTAAGAGCAAGTGCTAGTTAGCTATGCCTGAACCCTAGGCTAATTAGCATAAAATGAATATAAGCTTTTTTAGTATTTATTTTGGGAAAAGCAGCAGTCGGGCTGTGATTATACCTGAACCTCAAGACTAGAACTGAATGTCTGAGCCAGGAACCTAATACAACAGCTAACATTTAGTTTGAATTCATTTCATTGTCAGTTATTACACATGAGAAAATTTAGCATCTAGACGTTAGCATTATATTTAATAGTTTTTGTTTCTCATGAGTTCTGTTATGTAGTATATTATAATATATCACAACATATTACACAGTACTTAATGCAATGTTTTAAATAATGAATAATTATATAATTTATTATGTAAGAATAGTATAGTCTTTTGTATTGTTTGGGGTTTTTTTTTGCCACTTAACTTTTGAGGTAGTGCCTTCTGTAAACTTGTCTAGACTCAAATTCCCTATGGAGCTAAAAATGACTTTAAATACCTTCTCCACTTGCAAAATTAAAGAAGTGTGTCTATGCCCAACATAATTCTTAAATTATTTAGAGGTATCTTTCAGTATTTAGTAAATTTATGGTAAATAAAATTAGTAACTATTTATGAATTGTATAAATTTAAATATTGTATACTTGTTTGATATATTGCATACCTTGAGAAATGATACATCAAAACTCTGGTAACATGTTGTACTCTGTTATGTACAAATATTTCCAAATGATATTAACCCTGACTTTGAAGCTTAAAATACAGCAAGCTTTTCTTAACAGGTGAATGATTTATGTTTTGATTTCTTCTTTCATTCTCATCTCCCCTCTGCCCTGGAATGGTATTTCTGTGGACTGTAAATATTTGTTGCCACTTTTGGTTAATAAAAAAGCTACTTTGGCCTATGACAAGACAGGATATAAGCCAGACAAGAAATCCAAAACAGATACAGACAGAAGAAAGTTGAGATCAGGGAGATGCTGAGAGCTGCCCAAAAAGCAAGATGCAATAGATGATACATAGACTAATAGAAATGGATTAATTTAGAATTTAAGTTGTCTTTAGTAAGCTTGGGCCATAGACCAAACAGTTTGTAATTAATATTAGGCTTCTGAAAGGTTTTTCAGCTACCTGCAGATGCGAGAATTTTGTCGGACAACACTTCTTTCTCCAATTCTCTTTCTCTCTCTCCTTTTTTCTTTCTTCCTTTGATCTTCATTTTTTTGTACTGAAGATTGTGTCCCAGGGCAGGGCCTTATACTTTTAAGGTTTGTTTTCTAATATCCAATTCCATCCTACAGGTCCATGGTTACCTTTAGAAGAGTGTAGTCAAATTTGTTGTTTATCTAATTCGTCCTCAAATTTGGGGTCTCTCAGTTCTGTTTGAAACAAGAGGACAATAAGAAAATGATCTGACACTTGAATAGAATCACAGAGCCAAATGAATATTTTCTACTGACTTATACAATCTTCTCTAAGAGTTAAGAAATGGCTGCTATAGTTTGAATCTTTAGAGCTTTCCTCTCAAGTATATATATTTAGAGCTGCAGACCCAGTTTGTCATTTTTAAGTATCAGAAGATTGTTTGAATGGGGATCAGAGAGCTAACCCTGTCAGTCAAGTTCAAGACCTACAAGTAGACAGTAAGACCAAGCAATGTAGTACATGATTTTAATCCTAGTACCTAGGAGGCAAAGGCTGATGAAACTCTATGAGTTCAAGGCCAGCTTGGTCTACATCACTACTTTTAAGACAGCTAGGACTACATAAAGTAATCTACTCTCAGAAAAATTACAAAAACAACAAAAATTAAACAAAATAGTAACATCATCGACAAAAAAGTAGCTATTGAGACCTTCATCTCTGTTCTTTCACATATGCTATTGAAACTCACTCTCATGTATATATGGATACTATAGCCTATTCAAAGGTTTATTGAGACAGACTCCAGCAGCTCCCAGCAGGTGAGCCACCTACAGCAGGCCATACCACTACTCCAACTACACATTCGACTCTGTTTCCACAAGACTCAGTCATCTAACCCCATTTACCACAGCATCCTTCCCGTGGACCAACCTCTCCAGCAACATCAGCAGACATATAGTCACAAGTGCCACCCTTACCTGTTGGAAGAACAGACCAAAGCAGATGGCAACAAGTAATAGACCTTCAGGCATGCCATACCACCTTTGGTACCACCCACTAGACTCCATTCCAACAAGGACCAATCTACTGTTGAAAGCCACTAACTACATCATTCTCCCCTTGGCCAACCATCCCCTTCAACATCAGTAGCTCCAAAATGGCACAAGCACCACATATGCCAGTTTGAAGAACAGTTGAGTGACTGGTCTCCTAGCTAAACTATACCAATCTCTAAGCCATGAACCCCAGGGCACTTCCTGTGCCTTCTCCTTCAGTCTGAGCTGCATCAAAGCAACTAGGCCAGGTCAGGCCATGGAAAACTCACTGCTCAGGTTTAGGTCCAGAATATAGTCAGAACGTAAGAGAACTGTGGGCAGGCCACACCACTACTGCCACCACCCACTGAATTCTATTTCCTCAAGACCCATTCCACTGACCATCCACACCTATCTCAGCTCCCACCCCATGGACAGCCCTTTCTAGCAACATCAGCACACTTTATATGTGCAAGTGCCACCAACACTAGTTGAAAGAATAGATGGGTAAATGCTGGTGTGACAATTCATTGAACAACCCCAAGGACAATGTGGCGTCACCAGAATCTAGCAGTCCTACAACTTCAAGACCTGATCATCCCAACACAGATAAAGCACAAGGAAATAACCTAAAAATAACTTTGTGGAGATGAGAGCAGGCTTTAAAAAAGAGATGAAGAATTCCCTCAAAGAAATTGAGGAAAAGATGAACATAGATGGAGTAAGTCAATAAATCCTATAAAGAAAGTAAAGAAAACAAAACAAAACAATCAAACAGGTGAAGGAAACAGTTTAAGACTTAAAAACTGAAATAAGTCAATTATTTAAAAATACAAACTAAGGAATACTGGAAATGAAAACTCTGGGTAAATGAACAGAAACTACAGAAGTAACCATTTTTAGCAGACTATAAGATATGAAAGAGAGAACCTCAGACACTGATGATACAATAGAGAAAATAGGTTCATCATTCAAAGAAAATGATAAATTAATAAAATCTTCAACACAGAACATCCAGGAAATCTGGCACACAATGAAAATATCAAGCCTAAAATAATAGGGATAGAAGAAGGTGAAGAATTTCAGCTTCAAAGTCACAGAAAATATATTCAACAAAATTATAGAAGATAACCTTCCCAAACTACAGCACATGCCTTATAAAGGTACAAGAAGCTTACAGAATACCATATAGACTAGACCATAAAAATGTTTCCTCACTACATAAAAATAAAATAAAAAACTAAACATTTAGAATCAATAATATTAAGAGTTGCTAAGGCAAAGGACCAAGTAAAGCATAAAGGCAGAACTATTCAAATGTATATTCTCAATGTAGGTTCCAAGAGCCAGAAGGTCTTGGATAAATGTTTTATAGATAATAAGAAACTAAAGATACAAGCTGAGACTACTATACTCAGGAAAATGTTCAAACATCATAGACAGACAAAAATAATTCCCATAAAATATCATATTTAAACAATACCTATCCACAAATCCAGCATGATAGAAAGTATAATAAGAAGAACTCCAATGCAAGAAAATTAACTGAATAGGCAATAGATAATCTCAGACCAGCAAACCCACAAAAGGACAATATACACATAATATCACAAAAAATAAAAGGAATTAACCATAACTAATCATTAATAGCCATAGATATCCATGAACTCAATTTATCTTTAAAATAACACAAGCTAATAAAAAAGGCTATGAAAACAGATTCCATCCTGTTGCATTCAAGAAAATTGGGGTAACTTCAAAGACAGATACTACCTCAGATTTAAGGATTGGAAAAAGATTTTCCAATCAAATGGATCTAAGAGGCAAGCTGATGTGTCTATCTTAATATCTCACAAAATCAGCTCCAATATAAAATTACTCAAAAGGAATATAGAAGAACATTTTATATTCATTACAGGAAGAATCCATTAAAATGAAGTCTAAATTCTGAACATTCATGCTCCAATAAAAGAGCACCCACATTTGCTTAAAAAGAAAGAAGCTAAGAAAAAAAGAAAAAGAAAAAAATACTAAAACTTAAATCACATATCAAACTTCAAACATTAAGAACATTAAGAGTGAAAGACTTCAACACCTCCTTCTCACCAATGGACAACTCTGTCAGATAGAAACAACACAAATAAATAAGGAAACTGACAGTTATTATAACTTAAATGAAACTAATAAACATCTACAGAACATTTTACCCAAACACAAAAGAATATAACTTCTTCTCAGAACCTCATGAAGTCTTCTCAAAATTTGACCACATACTCAGTTACAAAGCAAATCTCAACAGATACAAAAAAATTCAGATCATTATGGATTTGGAGAACATCCTCCTGAGCGAGCTATCACAAACCCAGAAACATAAGCAGTGTATGTATTCACTCACTAGTGGATGCTAAACAAAAAAGTTAAAAGCAAAGCATGTCAAAGATGGAAACCACAAGCACTGAACAGTTTAGGATTGGAAACACCTTGGACCAGCGTCTTGGATCCCACTTTCTCCAGAGGAACACCTCATTCAGTCTTAATTTGGGGATGAGGAAAGCAGATCTGCCAGGAGTGGATGCTGAACTAAGCCACATTGGAAACTTGGGACTTCCTGCCCTTGCTGGGGAGGAGATAAAGTGATGTGGAAAAGAGAGAGACATGGGAAGGGGCCAGAGGCAGAAGGGAGCTTGAACAAGGAAACACATGGATAAAGAAAATATGACTTTATTCATAATAAATTTAAAAAATGAATTTAACAACACAAAAATACAGAAGTTCTAAAAAATCATGGCAGCTGAACAACTGTCAACTGAATTACCACTGAGTCAAGTAATAAATAAAGAAATTAAACACTTTTTAGTGAAAATGAATTCAGTGGAAATGAATGCACAACATACTTAAATTTACTGGACACTATGAAATCAGTGCTAAGAGAAAAGTTCATAGTAATAAATGCCACATAAAGAACTTAGAGAAATCTCACATTAGTAACTTAGCTACATTCCTGAATGGTATAGAAGAAAAAGAATCAAACTCACTTAGGAGGAGTATACAAAAGATAACAATCAAAATCAGGACTGAAACAAAGAAAAGAGAAACAAAGAAAACAATACAAACAATCAATAAAACAAAGAATTTGTTCTTGGAGAAAAGCAACAACATAGACAAACCATTATCCAAAATAGGCAAGAGGCAAAGAGAGAATGTTCAAATTAACAGAATCAGAAATGAGAAGTGGGACATAACAAAAGGTACTAAGGTAATTCAGAGAATCATCAGACCATATTCCAAAAACCTGTACTCTATAAAATTGGAAAATCTAAAAGAAATAGACAATTTTTTGATAGGTAACACATCCAAATATTAAATCAAAATCATATAAACAGTTTAAATCAACCTATAATCTTAGAGAAATCTAAGTGGTTATTAAAAATCTCCCAAACATCAAGTAGCCCAAGGACAGAGAGTTTCAATGAAGAATTCTACCAGAATTTCCAAGAAGACTAATATCAATATTCTTGAAATTGGACACAATAATGGAAAGAGAAGGAATATTACTAAATTATTTCATGAGGTTACAATTACTCTGATACCAAAACCACACAAAGAAACAACAAAATTAAATTGTGGACTAATTTCTTTCTTGAACATTGAAGCAAAAATACTGGCAAACCAAATCCAAGAACACATAAAAAAATCATCTACTGTTATCACGTAGGCTTTAAGTATGTAGAGATGGTTGACCATATAAAAATCTGTTAATGTATTCTACCACATAGACAAACCAAAAAAAAACACACTTGATTATCTTATTAGATACTAAAAGCACTTGACAAAATCAAACACTTCTTCATGATAAAAATTTTGAAAAAATCAAGGGTATAAGGAATATATCTAAACAGAATATAGGCAATATACAGTAAGATAACAACAAACATCATATTAAATATAGAGAAACTCAGTGATTCTACTAAAACCAAGAACAAACCAAGGCTATCAAGTTCACTTTTTCCATGATTATTCACTATAGTAATCAAATTTTTAGTTACAACAATAAGAGAACGTAAGTTGATCAGGGGGATACAAATTGGAAAGGAAGTATTAAAACTTTCACTATTTGCAGATGATACAATTGTTTAAATAAGTTTTCCAAAAAATTTTACCAGGAAACTCTTATAACTGATAATCACCTTAAGTAATAATGTGGCTAAAAGATTAACAAACAATTAACAAATAAAAACATCTTCTTATATACAAATGATAAATGGATGGTTTTTAAAAAGCAGATAAACAACTCTCTTTATAGTACCCACAAATAATATAAAATATCTTGGGGTAATTCTAAACTAACAAGTAATAGCTGTGTATGACAAGTCTTTTAAGAAAAAAATTGAAGAAGTTATCAGAAAATGGAAAGAACTTCCATACTCTTGAATATGTTGGATTAACATAGTATTGTTGGCAATTCTACCAAAAGCTATCTACAGATTCCATGAAATCCCAAACAAAATTCCAACACAATTCTTAACAGACCTCAAAAGAACAATACTCAGCTTCATACAGTAGAACAAAAAAACCTAGGATAACTAAAATAATCTGAGTTCTGAAGATATCACAATCTGTGTCTTCAAACTCTAAAACAGAGCTACAGTAATAAAAACTTTGTTACTGGCATAAAAAAGGCATAGATCAATGAAATTAATTCATAGACCCTGACATAAATCCAAATATCTATGCATACCTATTTTTGACTAGAAGCCAAAGTCACAAAATATAAAGAAGAAAGCATCTTCAACAAATTGTGCTGGGTTAACTGAATGTTGGCAAATAAAAGATTGCAAATAGATCCATCTATTCCTCCACACAAAACTCAAGTCTTAGTAGAACAAAGACCTCAACATAAATTCATTTACACTGAATCTGACAGAAGAAAAAGGGGAATATAGTCTTGAACACATTTACGCAGAAGCCTACTTTTTGAATATAACACCAGAAGCATAGACAATAAATTTAGATCTCCTGAAACTGAAAAGCTTCTCCAAGACAAAAATTTATGTGAATTAGAATAAACAGCAGCTTACAGAATGGGAAAAAAAATCTTTACCAACCATATAAAGAACTCATGAAACTAGGCACCAAAATTTCAAATATTCCAATTAAAACTGGAGTACAGATATTGAAGAGAGTAAACTTAGCTCAAGAAATGCTATTTTGTAACTAAAGATCCATGATTTGCTCTTGGTACATCAGAAGGGGGGAAATGAAGAACTAAAAAGAGTCTTCTGTTTTAGAAAACTATGCAGAACTAAAGCAGACAGAGCCCTGAGAAAGAGTCCCTCACCCAGATCCCAGAGAAGCTGCTGTTCACAGAGGGGCAGTATGACCTAAGTTCTAACTACAGAATCCATACCACCCTGACCCCGCGACCGGACCACTAAATGCTCTAGTCAAAATACACAACCATCATTCTTGGGCCCAGATTCAAGGAGAAATTACCCAGAATAGCAGTCAGGACACAACCTTGCACTAGAGTCACCCCAATTGTGGTTTTTCCCTTTAAAAGTGGCTGTTAAGCTCCCCTTGGGAGCTTCTCCTGATCTTGCTATGGCAAGAGCTGGACTGGGTTCTCTGCCATGGCTTATATTTACATCAATAAACCTTGCTGTTGAATTCTGAACTTCTCCCGTCTTTGGTGGTCTCTTTGGGGTTTCAAAATTTAGGCACAACAATATAAACAGAGATTTTTAAAAGAAGACTATCAAATGACAAAAATATACTTAAAATTTGTTCAATACCCTTATTCATGACAGAAATGCAAACTCAAATTGGGGAATCCATCTTACAGTTTTCAGAATGGCTAAGATCAAAAACACTGATGACAGCTTATGTTATACAAGGTATGGATTAAAGAGAACATACCTTCACTACTAATGGGTGTGTAAATTTGGACAATCACTTTGGAAATCAATATGGCTGTCTCTCAGAAAAATGGAAATCAGTCTGCTTGAAGATCCAACTAATGTGGCATGTTTTTCTGTACTCTGTGAATATGTGTTGCTATACTAGTAAAGAAGCTGTTTTGGCCTTTGGCAATACAGTTTACACACAGGTAGGAAATTTTAACAGAAACACAGGAAAAGGGCAGAATCTGAGAGACACAATCTAACCTCCCAGGAAACAAGATGTGAAAGTATCAGTAAACTGCCAGCCAAATGGAAATACATAGATTCATAAAAATGGGTTGATTTAATATGCAACAGCTACCAAGTAAAAAACCTAAGACATAGGCAAAACATTATGTAATTAATTTAAGCCTCTGAGTAATTGCTTTATAAGTGACTACAAGATCAAAAGTGGGAGAGATTTAACAGACAGAGGGTCCAGGTGGAACCAAGAACCTTCAGTTTACTCCCAACTATACCACCCTTAGGCATATATCCAAAACAATGCTCAATCATACCATGAGGAAACTTGGCCATGTATGTTTATAGCAGGATTAGTTGTAATAACCAAAACCTGGAAAAAAAACCCTAGATGCTCCTCAAATGAACAATGGATAAGAAAAATAATGGAGTCTTACTCAGCTGTAAAAAACAAAAACAAAACAAAAATGGCTTCATGAAAAAGGGATGGAACTAGAAAAAAGTCTTATGAGTGAGGTAATCCAGATCTAGAAAAACAAACTGCACATGTACTCACTCGTAAATGAGTATCAGGAGTAAAATACAGAGTAAGCAACCTACAATTTACAACAACAGAGAGGCTAGAAAAGAAGAGGACTCAAAGAGTGATGCATGGATTTTCCTGGGAAGGAAAGATAGAAGATATCTCCTGGGTAAACTGTGAATGATGGGGGAAATAGAAAGTTGATGTGGGGGTGGGGCAAGCTAGGTGTAGACAGGGGTTGGGGCAGGATGGAGAGTAGTAAAAGAGACTTCTCAATGTGGGGGAGTTAGATAGAAATCTGGAAAACTGGGAAACTTTCAGGAATCCACAAGGATGACCCCACCTAATGTTCCTAGCAATATTGGAGAAGGTGTCTATACTGGTTATATACTATAATCAGTTGGTGACTGCCCATTTTTTTTTTAATTTTTAATGATGGAAACAAAATATACGTAAAAGCTAAGCTTCTGGAAAAACCATTTATTCTTCCCTGTCTTGTATCAGACTTGACCTTGGCCTCCTGCCTGGCCTTGCATTTCAGGGCTGGGTCTCTGAAAACATCCTTGTTGACAACAGTTTTGTCCAAGGGGATGTCCACAGAGTACCGTGTGGGCATGAGGTGATTGTAGTTATAAACTTTCACAAACGACTTGACCTTGGATCTCTTGGCAATTTTCTTCTTTCCCATGGCAGCTGTTACTTTTCTGGGATAGTGGTCAATTCCAGCCACCAGGGCGTGGTTGTAAGGGTGGTCTGAGGTGCCATCATCTATGTTCTTGACCATGACGGCTTTGCATCCGGAGTAACGTCCAGCGAGGACCAGCACCACCTTCCCAGGATTCATGAACTTGTCCGTTTCGAAAAGAAGCACCTGGTTCCCAGCAGAAAGCTTAAATGTGTAGCCCAGGCTGGCCTTGAACTCGTGATCCTCATGCCTCTGCCTCCTTCAGCAAATCCTACCAGCGTGTGCCACCACAACCAGCCCAAATTTTTATCTGAGAACTTTTATTCAGTAACTGATGGAAGTGTATGCAGAGATCCACAAGCAGACACTCTCCTGAAGAAAGGGAGGAAGGATTGCAGAAGCCAAGGGGTCAAGGTCATGATGGGATAAGCCACAGAGACAGCAATCCAGAGCACCAGGGAGCAAACGGACTCTGAATTAACAGTTAGGGAGCCAGGATGGGATAAACCTAGAACTCTGCATGAGTGAAACAATAGTGTAGCTTGGTGCATTTTTAAGGCTCCTGAAGTGAGATCAGGACTTGTCCCTGTTGCCTAGCTCCCTTTTGGAAACTTGTTTGCCATGCTGGATTACCTCTCCCAGCCTTGAAACAGGGTTAGAGGTTTAATCCTTCCTGAACTTGACTTGCTCTGCTTTCTTCAAGCCCATGAGAGGGTTGCCCCTTTCTGAATGGAGAAAGAAGAGGAGTAGATAGAAAAAGGAGTAGATGAAAGTTGGTAGAAGAGAACAGGAGGAGAGAAGGGAGGGAAAACTGTAACTTGCATGTAAAATAAATGAATAGAAAGTTAATAAAAATAAAATAAAAATGAGAATATTTGAATTTAAAAACACTCATTGATGTTAACAAGACAATGAACCCTTTTGAATAACAGGACTAGTAGATGTTCATTTTGTTAATTATTTTAAGCAATAGCTGCTTGAAGAACTATTTAAAAATTCAAATAAATGTCTGATAGATTTCTTAATTTTACATTTAATTAGTTTTAAATTAGAGGTATTTAACATTCTCTTTTTGTTTTTCTCAAATTACATTGGCTTATCTAAAATTTCAAAAATAAAGACAGTGTTCATGAATATATTTGCCCACATACACTCAGGAAAGAGAAAGTATAAAAAATCAAATTGCTAAAATCTTGAATTTAAATGTATGCAGGACAAAAGATCAATTACCTGGAAAGAGGCAAGAATTCATTATGTACACAAATTCAGTAGAAGCAGTGAGTATCTCAGAAACATAGATACCTTAATAAACATAAATCATTCAAGAATTGTTCAGCATAGTCCATCTTAATTCAAAACATTGACTTTAAATTTCCCCAAATGTATCTATTTCTTCAGCAGTAGTCTGACCCTGGTTGCTACTTTGGCTATATTCACAAATCATCCTTTATGTAACATTTCATTGTGGGAAACTAATTTGTTCATAAAACCAGTAAGGTACACATGTTTATAAATCAACTGCTTATTTACTGCCAAAAGATAATATATGTTGTTATATATTTTTGGTAGCACATCCTCAAGGCACAAAAAACAATTTTAAAATTTGGTCTCCACAAAGCCGAACATTTTATTCATGAATATAATACAGGGAACTACATATAAGAAGGTAAATTATTACATAACCTTCTCTTTGACTCAGATTTCAAGTTCTGAGAAATGTTGAATAATAAAATCCACTTATGTGGGACCAACAATTATTTTGTTGGTAGGAATGGGAAAGGGAGGATTTGGAACTTACTTCTGCTGAGAACAGATAGCTTTGGCACCTTAATTGGCAAGGCAGTAAAAAAAAAAAAAAAAAAAATTATCGCAAAGGCAAGGATATGATGAGCTTAGAAAAGTTGCCAAATAAGAAACCTGAACTCTCCATTTCAATCAGAAGATATTTTAATAAGTTTGTTTATTACACAGAGAGAGGAAACCAGTGAATTTATAGTTAAATGATCAGGCTAGTTAATTATTTTTAAAACTCCAAAGTAGTGATATGCACAAGAAAGTAACAGGGCATTTAAAAATATATTTACAATTCAGCAATAGCACTATTGGGCATATACTCAAAGGATGAACATTCTTACTCAAAGATTCAGCTCAGCTATGTTCATAGCAGCATTATTGGTAATAGCCAGAACCTGGAAACAATCTAGATGACCCTCAACTGAAGAATGGATTAAAAATTGTAGAACATTTAAACAATGGAATAGTACTCATCAGAAAAAAACATGACATCCTGAAATTTGCAGGCAAATGGATAGATTTGGAGAGTATTATCTTAAGTGAGGTAACACAGAACCAGTAAGATAAGACTATAGAAGAACACCTTACTCATCCTTGATATTTGGGGGATGGGTGGCAGGGATCTACCTCACATGGATGTTCCAGACTGAACTGACTTACCCTGGGTCCCCTTGCTCTGCTGCTCCCAGGGGAATGGATGGGAAGATGGGGAGGGAGGGAGGTTGAGGGAGAAAGGAAAAAAAGGTGAAGGGGGGAGCAGTAGAGGGTATGAAAAATGTTTTAAATGAAAAGAAAATTTACAACAAAAATATGTTTACTTTATTTCATATACTCAAGTGTTTTGAATCTATGTGTATCTGGGAAGTATATGTGTGAAGTGCACACATTGGCAGAAAAGTGGTAGAATCCCCTAGGACTGGAGCTACTTGTCCTTCCTGGAATGGGACTTGGGTCATCTATCAGAACATCCAATCCTCTTAACAAGTGAGCTGGACCTCCAGTCTAGTGGCTTTGTTTTCCTAAATATTTTATTTTTATTTTGTGTTTGTGTTTGAATGAAAGTTGAAGCTTACAATTTGATCATTCTCTCATTTATTATTATGTGTTATCTGCATACTTACATGTACATATGCATTATAGGTAAAACATGTAGGTATGTTTGTATGTGTGAAGAGTGTGGTGATATATTTTTTTTAATAAAACCAATGTGGAATATCAGTGTACAAATCCACCCACAGTCAAGCCACTGAGGGTCAAAGAATAGTGACTCATGCTTTCAATCCCAGCATGGAAAGACTAAGGGGTGACATACGCCTTTAATCCAGTAACTTCAGATACAGAGATCTGTTTTGTTTCTGTGAGTTCAAGATCTAACTACCAAACAGTAGTGATTCACACTTTTAATCCTAACTCTAGGAATATGATGCAGAGTTGAACCCAGAAGTGAAACAATTGGGCAAATAAGGTATTTAAGGCAGGTGTAGGAAGACAGAGATTTATTCTGTAGAAATGACAAGGAGGCAGGCTGAGTAATCTGGAAGATAGATTTTACCCTGAGAAATTGGATGGTTGAGATTTGATTGAGATCTGTTTAATTAAACTTTAATTATCTCCCAAGTCATTTCTGTGTTGTACATTGATGCCAGTCCTTCATTTGAAGCTAGAGCTATACTATTCATATAGCCTTGATAGCCAGATTATGAAGCCATATTTTGTTTGCTTCTTAAATAGAATTTCAAAAGGGTGTCAAACCTTCCATGTTTTACTTACATTGGTGCTAGATTTCTGAACTGCAGTCTTCTTGCTTTCATAAAAAGTAACTTACACATAGCTCTATCATATACTTAGAATTTATTGGTATATGTAGAGTTAGTCACATAAATGTTAAAAATTAGACATGGGAATTAATAAAGACATACTTTGCTTACAATAAGAATGCCTGACATGTATATCATGTGCTATTTTCCTCAATAAAATACTAAGAATATATTTATTTGAATTTGCCACATGATGCATCTTAAAATATTATTCCTATATTATTAAAAGTTTAAATTGATGAGGATTTTGCTAATTCATAAACCTTTTATTTACTGCAAATGCCTTGAATAACAAAAAAATTAATTTATTAAGAGTAAGCTTTTCTGGGTTATTATACAATAGCCTGTAAATATAAAAACAACATAGAAAAACTCATGGAAATGCAAGTACATAAAACTATATATTTTCTTAATTCAGATGATCTCTTTCAGTCACACTATCCAGTTTTTCCTATGAAGTATGATATAATAGTTCAGATTAAATTAGAAATGGAATAAATTTAGAATTAAATGAATCATCAATCAATGAATACCTTAGCAAGCTGCTTCATGCTTTATTGACTCACAAGCTGTTTATTCCACACTCCTTGTGCTTAAGTGCAATTATCATTTAATTACATTTTCTGTATGTATCAAATTTTACTTTAGCTGTCTTCCTAGACCAAACAGTTATGAGCTCTATATCTACTTATTTACCATGAGTTGTGTTTAGCTTTTCTTATTCAGCATGCTAGTCTTGATTTCTGCTTGTTCACTAGATAGATCTCACAATAAGACCTCATTAAAGCACATTTAACATGCACTCTCTAATTATCATCATAGTTATTGTTCTCATTTCTTACATCAAGATTGTTCTGAAATATAACTGATGATGTGTGTTAGAGAAAATATAGCATACTCTGAGTCAGAGAGAACTATTGAATTTTATAAATGTAAATTATACATATATATTTTTGTTAAACTTATCAAATGTTCTATAACAAGAATATGATAATGAAGTGCACATTGAATATCCTTAATTTTATATTATTTATGTTAAAATGCAATCGTCAATAAATGACAGAGAACACCAGAAGCATTTTAAGTCTTTAACTTGATGCAAAAATCTATTTCATATATTTTTTGTATAAATACTTCAGAAAATAAAACTTCACCACAATTTGAATAGAACTTTTTAAATCATTTTTTTTTTTTTTTAGAAATAAGAACAATTAGGCTGTGATGATTTAGAAAGAGCCCATTGAGGAATAATGCCCTTGTACACTGTAAAGATTTATTATCCATATTTTTTAATAAATCACTGAATGGCCAGTAGGTAGGCAGGAATTAGAGGTCGGGCAATTAGACTAGAAGAATTCTAAAGGCAGAGTAGCACATGTCAGCCAGATGCAAAGAAACAAGATGAGAATGCTGCACTGAAGAAAGGGTACCAAACCACATGGTAATATAATAATAATAGGCTAATTTAAGATGTAGACCTAGTTAATAATAAGCTTGAACTACTGGCCCAGCAATTACTATAATGTCAAGCTTCTTAATCTATTATTTGGAAAGTTGCTATTGGTTACTTGAGAATTTACCACTAACATAAACTTCTGACTACAACCTACTCTTGAAGAAAATAATTCTACAGGATATTGCTTAAGAGAATAATATTTCATTTGGCTGGAGAGTATATTGATCAGTTTCCCTTTTCTATAATAAAACATTGTAACTAAATCCAGCTTCAGAAGGATGAGTTTGCCTGGGCTTATTATAGAATGAAGAGTCCATCAAGGTATAAAACCTTGGCAACAAGAGGCAGGCATCATAGCAGAAAGAACAGAAAGCTGAGCCATCACATTTCAAGCAGAAGCATGAACAGAAAAAGCAAACTAGAAATTACATGAGGATTCTTAACTCAGTGTCCACTCTTAGTGATGCACTTCCTCTAGCAAGGATCCACCACCTAAACTTTCCTAAAGAGAGACATATCCTGAGAAACTGTTGTCTAAGATTGTGGAGGACATATCTTATTCAAACCAATACTTTTTGAAGTAGCATCATTTTCAACAATGTCAATATTAATATAATCAACTTGTTTATTTAATCACTTATGAGAGGCTAACAATATGTCTATCACTAATAGTTGAAACTATTTCCTATATTATGTGACAAAGTAAGAACCATAGATACAACAATTCAATCAAAACTATTTGCTTCTCTCATGCACCAGTCCAGGATCAAGTCCTAAGATGAGGAGGGTGTTTTGGCATCAAGAAAAAAAATTATCTGACCCCTTGATGTTTTTTTTGTGTTATGATTTTTCTAACAAATTAAAATATTGAATGTTTGTATGTATGTGTTTGTATGTGTACATATGGTAAATGATTGTAGAGATAGTTTTTCATTATTTGTCCAGCAAACTGACTTCTAAATATTTGTCTTAATTCCTACAGTTGAATATATCCCTCGCAAATGATCCAAGAAACTTCATTTTATAACAGATGGAGATTTTAGAAAACCAAAGTAATAAAAACGTAGAGTTGTGAAGCACCATCCTAGTGGATACATTTACACAACAACTCCTGTGCATAAAGCTAAGAAAACATTACAGAAGACATGGCAGAAAAAAACTGAAGAACATGTGGGCCAGGGAGTTTGATGTGAGACTACCTCTCTTAGAAATGTCACTAGAAATACCTGTAAATATTCAACCATGTGATTGTTTTAGCATGAGTTGCACAAATGTAACAATAGACATGTTAGAGAAAATTGAGAACATGACCATGAATTCTCTTTGCTGGGGCTTTTATTACTGAGAAGATACATCATAACTATGTCAACTGTTAAAATAAAAAATATGTGATTCGGGCTAGTTACTAATAACTACAAAAATTATATTGCTTTCTACTGTATATCACAGGTATAGATGATATTGCTGCAAATGTTATTTATAAAATAATTTTAAACCCTAACTGAATGTCAAAAGATATCTTGTCTTTCCATTTTAAGTATATCCAATGTTAGAGGCAGAAAGTCAGCTATCAGACAAATGGCTATTCAAATTGATATATAGTGCTATATGTTGTTGGTTGTTTTTGATCTTTTGGGGGCCTGCTACCCAACTACCAAATAAATACATGGAGTATTATTTTTATTTATGAATGCCTGGTCCTAGGTTGGCTTGTGCTTTGTATTATTATTTTTCCCAGCTTTTCTTAGCTTTAAATTATTCCATTTACCATTTTCCTCTGGGCTTTTTTTTTTTTTTTACTTCTATAATCTTACTTTCGCTCTTACCCCGAGGCTGGCATGTGGCTGTGTGGCTCTGTGGCTCTGTGGCTGGCCATAGAATCCTCTCCTTGTTCTCTTGTTCTTTCTTCTTTCTTTTCAGATACATACTTCTATTTATCTCTTTGCCTACCACTTCCACCTGTCCTCTCTCCTGCCTCACTATGGTGCATTCAGCTTTTTACTAGACCATCAGGTATTTTAGACAGGCATAGTAACAATAGGGTTAAACAAGCGCAACATAAACAAATGCAACACATAGTTCCATCATTAAGACAAATGTTCTATAGAATAAACAAGTGTAACACATCTTAAAGTAATATTTCACATTAGGTATATAACAGTGTATTTGGGTAAAAATGCTGAAAAACATACTGGTAGGAACACTTGCAAAATATTTAACATCTGTTGTTTTGGGTCATAAGAGTGGTTTCTTGCAATTTCATATTTTTTGTGTCATCTGGTAATTACTGGTGCACATCCTAAGAAGTAGTAATCTGAGCATGTCAATTTATTTATATGTATATAACTTCTGTAACTTTTTCTTAATATTAGAAAAGATTTTCTTCATATAATATATCTTTATTAAAATTTCTTATCCTTTCTGCTCCAAGTTCCTCCCTAACTTCCTCTATGATCCATTTTCCTTCGGTTTCTGATTAGAAAAAACATCCATGATCTTTTCTAACCTTGTCTGAAGAGAAATGGAGGAAGAATGAATGAGTGGGGGAATAGGAGATGTGTGAGAGGAGGGCCTGGGAGAAGAGGAGGGAAACCAAAATGAAATCAAGGTATAAATACTAATAAAATTATTAAAATAATAGTAATAAATAAAAATAATATAAGTATATAACATACCAAAAATAAAGCAAAAACTAAAATAAATATCAGAATTACAACAAACAGATTAAAAAGATATAAAATAAAATAAAGGCAGAAGAATCAGGTGTAGAGAGGCAGAAACCCAATTGTTTGCATACTCAGGAATTCCATAATAACAAAATTGATATTGCTGTAAACTGCAATATATATGCAAAGAATCTGTAGAATGAAATGGAAAAACATTTGTATTAAAATAAATATTTAGAAAAATAGAATTTAAGTAAAAATAAATCTGAAATGACATTATGAGGCAAGGAAGATTCAAAGATTCCTTTGAGTTCAGTTTTTGTTGGCAATCTGTTCTCTGCATGGAGACTACCTTTAAAAGTATGTTTCTCTCCGCATCTGTGTTAACTCACTCAGGATGATTTTTATTTTTCTAGTTCTATCCATTTGCCTACACATCTTAAGATGTCATTGTGGGTTTATTTTTCCATTGTGTAAATATACCACATTTTCTATATCAGTTGAGGACCATCTAGGTTGTTTCAGGTTCTGGCTGTTATGAATAATGCTGCTATAAACATAGTTGGCAAGTGTCCTTATTGTGTGGTTGAGTATCTTCTGGGTGTATGTACAAGAGTGGTATTTCTGGGTCCTGAGGTAGGCCAATGCCTAGAAGAACAGTGTTAAATAGAGTTCAGCTCTTAGTAGATATTTACTGTATTTATTATCACATTGCTTGATTTGCATCTGCTGGAATAAGGAAATTTATAAAGCAGTTAATTTAATAATGATTACATTGTCTAAGGAAAGTGTGTAGTTTCTCTGGAAATACAGTCTTAACATACAGATATAATGTGGGAGGCATGTAGGTACTGTGCTTACAGATAAGTACTGGAGAAACTAAGACTGTTAAAGCACAAGGTAGTCTCTTCAAAGGAATAGGTAAGATATTTATAACATATTTTGTACCCAGAAGGCTGAGAGCAGAGATAATTAATATTCTGGTGACTATATGATTAGGTCACGTGGAATTCCACAGACACTTTTTTTAAGCCTGTTTATCTTAGTAAATCTGCAGTACTATCCCCTGCCAAACCTTTATCATAAGCATTGTTTACCTTCAGTTTGCTTTCTTAGTTAATCTGTGCAACCTGTTTTTATGGAAGATGGCACTTAAACTTTATAAAAGTTTCAATGTAATCAAGTCGTTGAAAAATTAAACTTATTTATTTATTTTACAATCTGAAGAGTTTTCTTGACCTCCTCTTCTCCTGTTTTCTTCCTCCACCTGCTCTCACTTCCTCCCTCAATGCAATCTACCTCTGTTTTTAGTCATACCATGGGAGGCACTTCTATCAATACTTTGCTGGACATGGTAATTGAAGAAACCACGAGAATATAATAAGTGCTTTACGGCAAGCAGATTCTCTAGTCTTGAGAGACCTCTAGAACCTCCTTGACCAGTATCTCATAAGAAGGTGCCCTCGTTCACTTTTGCCAACTTGACAGGAGGTCAGCCTTGCCAACTGACAAGGGCTGGTGACACAACTGAGAAAATGCCTCCATGATATTGGCCTGTGGGGAAGCCTCTAGAACATTTTTTTTGATTGGTGAGTGATGTCAGAGGGCTCAGCTCATTGTGGTGGTGCTACATCAGGTATGTAGTCTTGGGAATGAATTAGAAAACAGAGTAAGCTGGAGGGACCAAGCCTGTGGGCAGGTTCGAATTTGGCCTCTTATTCAGTTGCTGCATCTAGCTTTATGCTTTAGGTTCCTACTCCAATTTCCTTTAGTGATGAAGTGCAATCTAAAATTTGTAAGCTGAAATAAATAAAGTCCACCAAAACACTGTCTTTGATAACATTTTTATGTGAGGGATAGAAATCTTAAGAAAGAGAGGAGGAATATCATGTCTTGCACTATGGTTTTAATCTAATACTCAATGTTTTCTGTTAATACCATTGTCCATTCAGTCATGATACCTCTATTTTTTTTCAAAGATGTTTAAGTCATAATGATGATTAGTGAATCTCAATATGTAATATTTATAACCTTTTGTTTTGGTTTAATTTTTCTCAAAAATGACTTCTTTAAGACTCATGGAAATAGAATCTGTGGTAAGGTAACTTTGCCTATGTCTTCCTGAAAGCCTGGCATCCTAAAACCAAATTGTCTCATCATTCTATATAAAACTCTGTGAACTGTGTATGTAGGCTTTATAACTGTGCTATAATTTTTGTTTCACTAAAATAAATTTGGTATGGTGTATAATTTTTCATTTCCACACTCATTTTTGTCACTGTGAGATGGATGCATTTTCTGTGGAGAAAGTTTCAACAGTATCACATTTTATAAAAAAATGTAAATGAATACAGCAAACCTCTTTCAACTCTGATTTGCACTTAAACCTCTGCAAAAGGGCAAGTATAAAGTGAACCTCTGTATTTCATCTGAAAATATGGCTATATTCAAGTAACATTCTTATAATATTAAGAAAAACTAAAAATGATACTATCTACTTTATATATACATACACATTACATTGTATAAGAGTAAAACAACTAGGAATAGCATAGTTCCTAATAAAATAAAGACTATGTATGCGGTGATATATGGTGAATCAAATCAAGAGCAGCTGAAGATCAGAGGGCAGAGCTAGGCACAGAGTAAGCCACAGAGGTCAGGCAGTAGTGGCACACAACTTTCACCTTAGCATTTGGGAGACAGAGCCATATTCCTCTGGATTTCTGTGAGTTCAAGTCCATACTGAACTATTTCAGCTTATTCCAGTGTTGGAAATAAACAAAGCCAGGCGGTGGTAGCCCACAGTTTTAATCTCATTCCTCTGCTCCACATAATTTGGAAGCACATATGCCTTTAATCCCAGGCTTGGGAGTTGGAAACAGGAAGTGATATGGTTGGGCAGAGAAAGGAATATAAGGCAAGAGAATACAAGATCTCCCTGTTTCTCCTTAGGAGTTGGTATGCTGAGAGTTGCTATGGCTTATTTCTCTGTGCTTCTCATCTTTAGGCAAATTAATTGTTTCAGAACCTACACAATATGTCAACACAAATGTAAGAGCTTATTGATTTGTTTTCATCCAGAAATATGTCAAACACATGTGTAGACATGTTAATGTTAAAATAGAAATGATCACAAGAATTTTTCAGATAAAAGCCAAACT
The DNA here is from genome assembly GCA_004025045.1 of Sigmodon hispidus. NCBI lineage: Eukaryota > Metazoa > Chordata > Mammalia > Rodentia > Cricetidae > Sigmodon > Sigmodon hispidus. The sequence continues at coordinate 41,279 of PVIH01016368.1, forward strand.
TTATACAAAAGGTATTATTGTACTATAAAGAATAAGTTAAAGTGTACCATGATAAAGCTTAAGGACTTATTTTTTCACTCTATGTAATATCTTGGCCCTATAACTTTCCAAAACAAGCAGATTTTCAATTAAGGAAGTAGAAATTGCACCAACTAGAGTTTCTGCCTTTTGTTCCTAAGGTATAATGCTTATTATTATTATTATTATTATTATTATTATGATTTACCATCTAAGACATTTTTGATACTCATAACCTGATACAGTTGTATGGTGTACAATGTGCACTCATTTGTAAAACAGATGCTCATCCTATTGAATTATGTGTAGTTTAAACACTAACAGAATAACAGGGGCATCAATATACATAGCTTTTAAGCTTTATTGTACTTTTCATTATGTGAACAAATATTTACATTTTCATGACTGACCAAAAATTTGGAGTTTCTGCACACTTAATATAAAATACTAATGTAAAAAGTGGGAGAATAAATACCTACTTGAAAAATTGGTATCAAGATGACAGTATTTTGGGGAAAAAAAAGAGACACAAAGAAAAAGCACTCCTAGTATATTGAGTTATTTTGCACATGAGTCTGTATATAAATATGAATTCATATCACAGGGGAACTCTGAGAGTCAATGTAAAGGATATATCTCTGAGTTATTTCACCCAAGGAACAAAGTTGCCAGGATATTTAAAGCAATAAAGAAGAGCTATTCATTGAGGGATGCTTGGAGGATGTGTTAACTATTCAACATTTTCACTTGGACTGGGTTAGTTTGAAAGCCATAATACACTTTAAGAAAAGGTAACATAGGAAAGTTTTCGTGTACACTAAAATAATAAAACCAGAGATATAGTTAGGTTATATACAGAATAAGGCCTGCTTTAGTTTTGGTAATGAATTCAAATTAAACAGAAATTATATACAATATAATGCTGTGTTCAAGATCTGCACATTGATAATATAAGTTAAAAGAAATATATAATACATTTAAATCATGACATGACATGGATATAATTATGTGTGTATTTTTAATACTATTTGCAGCTATTATGAAGGGTAATATTTCCCTTTTTTCATTTTCAGCTCTTCTATCTTTAGTGTATAGAAGGGCTACTGATTTCTTTGAGTTAATCTTGTATCCTGCTGCATTGCTGAAGGTGTTTATCAGCTGTAGCAGTTCCTTGGAAGAATTTTGTGGGTCAATTATGTATACAATCATATCATCTGCAAATACAGATAACTTCACTTCTTCCTTTCAAATTTGTATCCCCTTAATCTCTTTTCATTCTCTTATTGCTTTAGCTAAAACATAGAGAACTATATTGAATAGATAAGGGGGAGAGAACATCCTTGTCTAGTTCCTGACTTTAGTGGGATTACATTGAGTTTTTCACCATTAAGTTTGATACTGACTGTCGGCTTCTTGTAAATCGCCTTTATTATATTTAGGTATTCTCCCTGTATTCCTGATCTCTTCAGGGCTTTAATCATAAAGGAGTGTTGGATTTTGTCAAAGGCTTTTTCATCATCTAAGGATATGATCATGTGGTTCTGTTCCTTTAGTTTGTTTATATGATTGATAACATTTACAGTTTTTCATATGTTAAACCAGCCCTGCATTTCTGGGATGAAGCCTACTTGGTCTTGGTGGATGATATCTTATATACATTGTTGTATATGGTTTGCCAAATTTTGTTGAGAATTTTTGCATCAATATTCATGAGAGAAATTGGTCTGTAATTCTCCTTCTTTGTTGTGTCTTTGAGTGACTTGGGTATTAGGGTGATTGTGGCCTCATAAAAGGAATTTGGCAATATTCCTTCAGTTTCTACTGTGTGAAATAGTTTGAGGAGTAATGGTAGTAATTCTTCTTTGAATGTCTGGTAGAATTTGGCACTGAAATCATCTGGACCAGAGCTTTTATTTTTTGGGAAGTTTTTAATGACAGCTTCAATTTTCTTAAGGGTTATAGGCCTGTTTAGGTAATTAATCTGATCTTCATTTAATTTTGGTAGATGGTACCTGTACAGAAAGCTGTCCATTTCTTCTAGGTTTTACATTTTTGTGGGATACAGATTTTCAAAGTATGATCTGATAATTCTCTGTATTTCCTGGGGGTGTTGTTATGTCCCCCTTTTCGTTTCTGATTTTGTTGATTTGAACACTCTCTGTTTTTTGGTTAGTTTGGCTAAGGGCTTATCTATCTTGTTAACTTTCTCAAAGAACCAACTCTTAGAGTCATTGATTCTTTGTATTGTTCTTTTTGTTTCAATTATATTATTTCCTGCCGTCTACTCCTTCTAGGTGAGCTCACTTGTAATTGTTCTAAGGCTTTCAGCTGCACTGTTATGTCTCTAGTGTGGGATTTCTCTAGTCTTTTCATATAGGCATCTACCACTATGAATTTTCCTCTTACGACTGCTTTCATTGTGTCCCACAAGTTTGGATACGTTGTAGATTCATTTTCATTGAATTCTAGGAAGACTTTGATTTCTTTCTTAATTTCTTCCTTGACCCAGAGATGGTTCAGCTGAGTGATGTTTAGTTTCCATGAGTTGGTAGGCTTTCTTTGGGTTTTGATGTTATTGAACTCTAACTTTAGGCCCTGGTGGTCTGATATGTTACAAGGGATTATTTCCATTTTTTTTTGTATCTGTTGATATTTGCTTTATGACTAATTATGTGGTCAATTTTGAAGAAAGTTCCATGAGGAGCTGAGAAATATGTATATTCCTTTGTCTTTGGGTGGAAGGTTCTGTAGATATCTATGAAACCCATTTGCATCATAACCTCATTTAGATTCCTTATTTCTTTGTTGAGACTCTGTCTGGTTGATCTATCCAGGGTTGAAAGTGGGGTATAGAAGTCTCCCACTATTAGGGTGTAAAAAATGATGTGGGATTCGAGCTTTAGCAGTGTTTCAAGTGGGATCTCCTGAAGCTAGGAAGCTTCTGCAAAGCCAAGGACACTGTCAATAGGACAAAACGATAGCCTACAGAATGGGAAAAGATTGTCACCAACCCTACAAGTGATAGAGGACTGATCTCTAAGATATATAAAGAGCTCAAGAATCTAGAGCCCAAAACCTTGAATAATCCAAACAAAAAATGGGCTACAGATCTAAAAAGGGAATTCTCAGCAGAGGAACTACGAATGGCTGAAAGGCACCTGAAAAAGTGCTCTTCATCTTTAGCCATCAGAGAAATGCAAATCAAAACAACTTTGAGATACCATCTGACACCTGTTAGATTGGCTAAGATAAAAGGCACAGATGACAGCCTATGTTGGAGAGGATGTGGAGGAAGGGGAACACTCCTCCATTGTTGGTGGGAGTGTAAGCTTGTTCAGCCACTTTGGAATGCAATATTGCGGTTTCTCAGAAAATTGAGAATCAATCTCCCCAAGGACACTGCAATACCACTTCTGGGTGTATACCCTAAAGAGGCACATTCACACTCAAAAGGTCTTAGCTCAACTATGTTCATAGCAGCATTATTTGTAATAGCAAGAACCTGGAAGCAACCTAGATATTCCTCAACTGAAGACTGGATTAACAAACTGTGGTACATCTACACAATGGAATACTATTCAGCAGTAAGAAAAAATGATATCCTAAAATTTGCAGGCAAATGGATTTGGAGAATATCCTCCTGAGCGAGGTATCACAATCTCAGAAAGATAAGCAGGCGATGTACTCACTCATTAGTGGTCTCTAAACAAAAAAACAAGAAAAAAAGCCAAGCATGCCCAAGGGGCAAACCACAACCACTGAACAGCTTGGGATCAGAAACACCCTGGACTGACCCTTCTGATCCCACTCCAACTATAGGAACATCTGACTCACTCTTGAGGGAGGGGAGACAAAACTGGATTTGCCAGGAGTGGAGACTGATCAAAGCATTATTGGGTCAGTGGGACCATAGTACTGTCTGCTTCCTGCTCAGGGAGGGAATGGGGAGTTGTGGAGAAGAAAAATGACCTGATGTGGTGGGAGGAGGAAGGGACCTTGAATAAGGATATATAGGCATGGAAAAAAATTCAGAGAGAAAGCTGAACACAAAGTAAATATATGTGTAGCAATCTTATTTGCATTATAACCCTTGATAAAAAATAATAAAAATAAAAAATAATAAATAATAATAATAATTATGTTTGTATGTGAAAGAGACAAGGAAAGAAACAAGTGAGACAGAGACAAAAAGAAAGAGAATGCAGGGAGGGTGTTCACTAGCTGTCTTTTTATGGAGCTGTTGCAGTTTGTCGGTAATGTTCATTGAAGACTGTTTTGAGTATATTATCCTCTCTTTTGGCACTATTTTGTTTTTTTGTTTTTTTTTTTTTTAGGATCATGCTAAATTTTTTTTTCTTCCTTCTTTATTTTGTATTTATCAAAAAAAAAAACACAGTAAAAAGAATTTAAAATGTGGAAGAGTTAACAATAACTATACAGAGGATAAGAATGATAAGCATGGCTTATCAAGGGAAGAAATACAAATTGCTACACCTATATTTTCTTTGTGTTCATCTTTCCCTCTGAATTTTTTTTTCATCCCTGTATATCCTTATTCAAGGTCTCTTCCCCCTCCCAACAC